>CM076681.1:24485991-24783491 GCA_038501925.1 Xenopus petersii | reverse complement strand
CAGGTGGGACCGAAACGTCGGATTAAGATGTAAACTTGCATGAAAATAATAAGCAAATTTTCTTTACCTTCAATACAGTGAGTGCAGATCCTCCTTATACCGTGTATATATATATATATATATACACATATATAGACATATATAAATATATATGCACACTAGCACACTCATACAGACATATTTAATATCATTACAAACACACACACATATATATGTCATTATTTATATTATATACTATATACTATATATATATATATATATATACTTATATATATAGAGAGAGAGAGAGAGAGAGAGAGAGAGATACATATAGATATATAAACAGATCCTCTAGCCTCACCCATATCAATATATAGTAAAGACATAAAGAAATTATGAATTAAAAAAGGTGTTACCCCCTTAAATTATGAACACAATTTCACAGTGTATGTATATATATATATATATATATATATAGAATATATATATATAGAATATATATATTTATAGTATATATATAGATAGATACACAGACACACACACTTGTGTTCTGCACGTCACCTGTTGCTTGCTGGGGCTGATACTTTCACATTAACTTTAATAATAGTTTATATTTTCATTGTCAGAACAATATGTCAGAAGAAAATTATTTTTTAGTAGATTGCTCTCTCTCTCTCTCTCTCTCTCTCTCTCTCTCTCTATATATATATATAGACAACCCCTTCCAAATATTTTGCATACAGGCTACACACAAGTCAACAGTCACATCTTGGAAATAAAAACAGCAACCGTATTAATATTTAATGTCTAAACTCATGTTAGAACACCAGCAGCCTACAGCATGAGGTCCCAGGTGGCAGGTTATAGTTACTAACGTTTTCCGCCGAGTGATTCTTGAATTCACCTGGATAGACATTGGGAAGAGGATGCTGTAACGATTTAATATAGGGAGTAAGCTATGGGTTGAAATGCAAAAAAAATAAATAAAGTGACATTGACCAATAGATTAATGACAAGTACAGATGTTTATGTTTATAAGATGTTTAAGTTATTGTATAAGGTTTTCTAGTTGGGATAAAATCCAGAAACATTCTTTCCCAAAAATGACACAGTGACATCCTTCTTTTTTTTTTTTGTTTTGTTTTTTTTTAAAATAAGTGGCATTTTTTTCCCTGCGTTAAACTCTCTGCAATCGCTAAAGTCGCGTAATAGTCGCACCGGCTTTCTGAGTCTTGGCTAAAAAAACATATTTATATATATATATATATACTATTTTAATTGTGACATTATCTTGACCTGATGGGACTGATATTCACTCATATTTGATTGCATTGTTGTCTTTATTTAACATTTCACAATGCAACAAAAAAAGAGAACATGAATTAACGGGTCCGATTACCGTTTTCTCACATTTTGCCATTTCAATTTTTTGTCTTGACATCACCAATATTTGTGTTATTTCCCTTCTGAAATGCAAAACGCTCCACCGACTCACCCTGCAGCTTTTGTAACAAATGTGTGAGCACAGGTGTATTTTTCCTAAGGGCAAAGAGACTCTGAAAACGTGGGGAAATATATTCCTTAAATAGCAGAAAGTTTTTAGTTCTAAATGATCCGGAGAATAAAATAAAATAAATAAATAAAATAAATGTGTATTTTCATGACAGTGTGTAACATATCTAACAGCTGTTCCCACCCCATCACATACATGTGCAAATAAAAGGGTTCATGGTAAATACTAATCATTTAATATCGGTTCCTTCTAAATTCAAGGTCACAGAAATAAAGGACAAACTCATAAACATTTAAAGAAAAAAAAACAATAAATAAAGTGGCAATGTTCAGACTGGGTAGATGAAATAAATTGGTAGAACCTGTACAATTCGCCTTGGAAATAATCGCACAATTATCCGTATGGCTCAGTAAAGGATTGGATCGGATCGTGCCATGTCCCACACACAGGTACAATGGGAGACTGTGCCCTCTCAGATAAATAGTCCCGGGTGGGCATTCCCCCCTGTAGGTCTTTATTAGCAGTCCTCCTGCACATCATAGTCTCACCTGCAGCAGTGTCCTCTGGGCAAAAACTCTTCTTCTTCTTACATGGGTGTTGTGTGTGCAGAGGAATAAGGGTCTATACCAGCTTTAGTCATACCAGGGAACAATATGTAGGCAACCGGGGGCTGCAAATTAGAAGCTGACCATGCTGTACAGTTACAGGGCACCACATAACCAGGGTTGGTTGGAGAAGGATGGGTGTGGGTGTGCTGGCTGGGGCAGCTTAAGCCCCCAAATGCCCCATTCTGGTATCCTAAAGTTGAGGCGTAAGGAAGGGTGCTGGTGGCCAAGGTGTGGGGCATCTCTGTCATCTTCTGGATGGTGGTGGAGCTGAAATGGCTTGGGTCTAGTAGAGAGTAAGGTGTTGATGTTGGTGGAAAGAAGGCTCTTGCTTTCTCAGAAACCCCCAGGATAGAGTCAGTGGCACTCATGGAAAGTCCTGTTTTAAGTGGGTCGTGGTCTCCAAGGTAAGGAAGAGGAAAGACATACCTGTCTTTTTTCAGAAGATTCTTAGGCTTGCGCCTTGGTCGGTATTTGTAGTCTGGGTGCTCCTTCATATGCTGCGCCCTGAGTCTCTTGGCTTCATCAATGTAAGGTCTTTTCTCAGCCTCAGACAGAAGTTTCCACTCTGCCCCAAGTCTTTTACTGATCTCTGAATTGTGCATCTTGGGGTTCTCCTGGGCCATCTTCCTCCTCTGCCCTCTGGACCACACCATGAAGGCATTCATGGGTCTCTTGATATGGTCAACCGGCTTAGACATGGTTTCCCTTTAATCTCCGCGACCAGCTCCAGCCAACTCCACTTCTCCCCCCTTCTGTGTCCCTTTTGGAAAATGAAGAATGAAGTCTTAACTAATCATGCCAGGTATTCAGAGCCTGAACACATACACATATACAACAAGAACAACAAATCAGCAGCAACAGCCCTCTCCAACTGTCATAGGGTGCAGAAGCTTTTGATGGAGGATCAGGTATCAAACAGTCAAGATCCAGGCTTCTTTTTGGTCCAGGAATCAGTTGTTAGAGGTCCAAGGTGTATGTGTGTGTGTGTGTCCTTGTGTGCTATAGAAAGGCAAGGGATGAGACGACAGTCAAGATGAGGATAAAGGCTCTCACACACAGATCACTTTCCAACTCCTTCCTGAAGGTGTCTTGTTTAGCAAAGCACCTTGCTGGCAGTCTGAAGCAGCGCATTGGGGAAAAAATGACAGTGAGCAAAAAGTGAAGAAGTTCAAAGCCTTTTCCCTTCTTAGTGCAGCGTGCAATCTAGTAATCAGGAGGGTCTACACCCCTGACAGAGCCATCCAATCAGCTGTGAGCACACAAACACACACAGAATAACTTCAAGCACATCAAGGCACCTCCACAAGCGCAGGCTGAGAGGGGGACAGCAGGCACAGAAAGGGAAATCACTAAATACACCAGATTAAGGAAACAGCTTTTGTTAGTTAATCCACTAATAGAAGCAGCCCAAAATTCCCCAGCTCCTCCTTGCCTTTTATACAGGGGCTGTTAGGTGATGGCTGGAGTCAAAGTACAGGGGGAAGATGAGCCATTGTTGTAGCAATTGAGGTGCCACAGGAGAGGTCAGGGGATTCACCCCTTCCAAACAACAGGCTTGGGAACCAGGGAGCCCATGTGGATAGTCTATAGATAAACTCACAGGGATATGGGCTCTTATGCACAAAAGAAGGGGATATTGTCTATTGAATTAGAGTGGGAGACCCCCGGTTCATATCTATTTAACCAGCTCAGGCAGGATAATATATTGCTCTTCTATTGCATCATAGACCTGGAGAGTAATTACACATACTCAGATCTCTCTATCGATCATCTTATATATATTCTGTCTCTATATACATACACATAAATGCATGCCTACAACACCTACATATTATACATATTTACTCTCTTACACACACACACATATCTATAGACAGAATATAGATCTATAGAAAAAAGGAGTTTATAATTTTCTAGAGACACAATTTGTATATGGATAAACTCACACCCAAGTAATAGGAGCAGGCGAAACGCGAAGCGCAAACATAAAATAAATATACAAATACGCACAATTTGTAGACACGCGCATACACAAAGCGTTCCACCCTTTTAATTATTCCTTCCTCTGTGTTCCCATTACAAAAGCCTGACATCCACCTCAAAGCGTTTTATTTCCCCTCCTCTCCTTAATAGATTTGGAAATTACAACCGGGCGCTTTGAAGCAGCTTGTTTGGGGTGTGTAAGTGTATCTTTAATTGAAAATGCCCTTGGGAAGAATATTTGTTAAATGGAAACAATTACTGGCAGCTCCAGTGGGAATATCTCCAGTGTTTTCTCGGTGCCCTGCACCTGCCTAGTTAAAAAAGATCGGTCCCACATTTAGAAGAAAAAGAAATGAAATTGACCTTCTGATATTGTTAAATGGTTCGGCGTCCTTCAATAAACATTCTTCTGGAAATTACTCAGCATTGCTTGAAAAAATAAAGGCGTGCTTCTCCTGACAAGTAATTAATTGTTATAGAGAAATAAAAACATTCTCTGCCGCCCCCTTTACTCCTGCTCCTTTTCTCTGTTTGTGTGTGTCTTTGTGTGTGTGTTTGTGTGGACACAATGCTGCACATCTGATGCGTTTTAGCGCCGGGCACTGTCTGCCGGGCCAGCGACTCAGGCGCAAGAAATCCAAATAACAAAACAACTACACAAAACAATGATTAATGGTCTTATTTAAATTATTATTATTTCCGTAGCTTTTTCCTTAAAATTGATTTTGTTTCCCGTAGTTTTTTTTTTTTAATGGTATTCTTAGTTTTGTTTTAGGAATACAAAGAAATACATTCCTAGCTGAATCATGTCAACAAAAATGAATATATTTCCCAGGTGTAGATCCTCCTCACAGTAAGGGTAGGGGCAGATGGGCAGATTCGGGGAGCTCTAGTCGCCTGGCGACTAATCACCTCTTCTGCAGGGCGACAATTTCCCAGAACTGCCTTCTTCCTGCCTTCCGCCTGCTTAAATGAAAAACCGCCTGTAGCAATGCACTCGCGTCGCTCACGAGGAAACTTTGGGTGATTTCAGAAATCAAAGCGACTCGAGTACATTGCGCTGTCGTTTTCTCATTCAAGCAGGTGGAAATCAGGAAGGAGGCAGTTTGGGGAGATTGTCGCCCCGCAGAAGAAGCGATTAGTTGCCAGGCGACTACAGCTCCCCGAGTCTGCCTGTCTGCCCCTACCCTGTCCCTTTAGGGTTCAAGCACACGGGCAGATTCGGGAGAGATTTAGTCGCCTGGCGACTAATCGCCTCTTCTGAGGGGCGACGATCTCCCCGAACTGCCTTCCCTCTGCTATAATGCAAAAACGCCAGCGCCAATGCACTCACGGCGCTTCGTTTTCCGAAGTCGCCTGAAGTTGCCTCACAAGGAAACTTCAAGTGACTTCGGAAATCAATCGCCGCGAGTGCATTGCCGCAGGCGATTTTTCATTTTAGCAGGCGGAAAGCAGGGGGAAGGCAGTTTGGGAGATTGTTGCCCTGAAGAAGAGTCGAATAGTCGCCTCCGAGAATCTGCCCGTGTAATACTATTTTTTGATAAAATTTTTTTAAAATAATATTTTGCACTCACATTTACTATGAAGTCAGTTACATATAGTCACAAGTCTTTATGCAGGTTGACAATGAAGTATAAGGAGGGATGTTTTGCCAGCAAATTCTTTTCTCTCCCTCTCTCTCCTAGTTGTGTTCGCCGCAGCTTGTAGTGACGTCACTTCCCCCGGAGTAGGAGTTATATCTACACACAGGGTGTTATTTAACAAAATTGGAACATACTACATCATATTGTGTTTCTGATTTCTCCGTTGCCTCAGGTGCTGATCCACGTTTGTGATTGTGACTTTCTGTGTACAGTGGGGAGACTGTGGAAGGAGAAGTTAACACTAAAGGACAAACTAACCTTTCTTTTATCCTTTCTTTATTGTAAAAATTAAAATATTTATCTGATTGGCTGAGCTGCTGGTTGATGAAGTGACGTCTTATATTTCAAATAACACATTTCAACCCGAATATATATATATATATATATATATATATATATATATATATATATATATATATATATATATATATATATATATATATATATATATATATATATATATATAGTCTTATGAAGGATCAGCACACACTGTTCTGTAGTGAAGTAATAGTGTTTATTTTCAAACAAAACACATTTTTATCCATATATATATATATATGGATAAAAATGTGTTTTGTTTGAAAATATAATATATATAAAAAAATATATATATATATATATATATATATATAATTCAGCAGAATGCATATCCAACGTTTGGGTCCACATTAGGACCTTTCTCAAACCTCCCTGAGTGATATCTTGGCTAAATATCAATCAGGGAGACATCTTGGAAACCCCCATACACTGGCAAATAAGCTGGTTACGTATAAGAGGGTTTAAAGGGCATGTAAACTCTAAAATAGAATAAGGCTAGAAATGCTGTATTTTGTATACTAAACATAAACATGAACTTACTGCACCACAAGCCTAATCAAACAAATAATTTATGCTTTCAAAGTTGGCTACAGGGGGTCACCATCTTGTAACTTTGTTAAACATCTTTGCTAAGACTTTGACTAAGACTGTGCACATGCTCAGTGTGGTCTGGGCTGCTTAGGGATCATCATAAACAAAGCTGCTTGAGTTCCGCATGGCTGGTAAGTAAGGCGGGGGCTCCCCCTGCTGTTCATAAGTATGATTGTTTCCCTGCTCAGCAGTTAGGGACCGTCTGACAATTCCTATCCACAGCAGTAAACGAAGGGAGAATTTCACTGCATACAGTCAGGTTTTTTATAAAAATGGTACACATTTTTTAACTAAAGTATATTGGAGATAGGTTTCTTTTTCATTAAAGAAAGTAAAAATGGTATTTTATTTTTTTGCCTTTACATGCCCTTTAAGTCTGTAGGTAAGTTGTGTGAGCTCTGTATAAAAACATGCATTAAATATGTATCTAATATTAGCACGGATATATATAATAAATGCAGGGGTGATCCTGGCCCCTCCACTGCTTCAGGCAGACATTCAGTGTGACATTTAGCTCTTAAAGTTACGGGAGCAGCATTTTGCCCCTGGTAACTAATTGGGCACTGCCTTCTGAGGCAAGTTTCTCAACTCACCTCATTGGTGCAGCACCCCTGAATAAATGTACAAATGTGAGACACACAGAATTGTCTGACTGTGCATGGGGCTGTGAACAAGTGAACTATGATTGCTCTTTATTCTTAAAAGACAAGAATTTGGTTAAAAAGGGAGGCACATACCCTGTGAGTAAGTTTCACGCTTTCTGTGCCTTCCCTGGCGATTGCCCCTTTTTTTGTCCTACTATCCACTACTTATTTATTGTTTAAGCTTTTTTCCTTTGAGCTGATTTTGGAGTGAGTGATTCCCTCCCAAATAATGTATCTTTGACTATTACATTCAGTGTCTGGTACACTTACTTCATGGCTTGAGTTCAGTCCATTGCAGCACAGCAGTTCTTTCATTCTCCAGCAGGTAGCGCTGTGCCTCACTTCTGCTTGGGCCCTAGAACTAATATATAGTTCTATATATATATATATATATATATATATATATATATATATATATATATATATATATATATATATATATATATATATATATATTTATGTAGTTTTTGGTGAAATTATATGTGGTAGGCAGATTTAGTGTAGGGTTAGGAGCATACAGACAGGGATGCCACGCTTCGGGCAAAAAACACAAGTTTATTCAGGCAAACTGTTCCCAAAATAAAAGTTACAGGAACACAGTTCATTAGCATTTCAACTCATTCAAGACTTCCCAACTCTGAGTTCTCGCCATGTAATATTCTAGCTTCTCACTAAAGCTGGCCATACATGGGCCGGTAAAAGCTGCCGACACACAGAGTCAGCAGCTTATCGACCCATGTGTAGGGCCCTCTGAAGGGCTTTCCCGATCCATATCTGGCCAAAAGTCGGCCAGATTCGATAGGGCAGGATTAAAAAATCTTGTTGGATCGTGCCCGCAGCTATTCTTTGATGCAGTCCAGCAATCTGACAGCCCGTGTTGGCTACATTATGACCCAATCGTTGGGCCCTAGGGATCAGCCAGATATCGCCCACCTAAATGTGGGCATAACGGGGAGAGATCCACTTGTTTGGCAAAATTGTTAAATGAGCGGATTTCTACGTGTATGGCCACCTTAAGACTTTCCTGGATCACCTTCTGGCAGCACCGCAACCTCCCTCCAACACAAGGAGCTGTCCAGAGAGTACCAGGACCACCTCCAACTCAAGCAGGCAGGGGCATAACTACAGAGGAAGTATGTACCCAGGAGGTAAAGGGGCCCCATGAAGCCCTAATTCATGTACAATTTCAATAAATATTGGTAAAACAGGTCAACCTCTAGACATTTTGGAGGCCAGAAAACGTATTTGCTGTGGGGCCCAGTGATATCTAGTTACGCCACTGCAAGGTGGTATAGAGGGAGCATTGAGGTCTAGTCCCACACCTCTTTTATTTGTTGCTCACCTGCAGCCTAATGATGCAGCTAACTGTAGCTGGGCACAGGGCCACCATCAAAAATCATTGGGCCCCTTACAGCAAAATTTTCTGGGCACCCTGGTCCCCGCCCAAACCAGATCCCATCCCAAGCCCCACCCCAAATACTGCCTACCCCATACCACAGTAAAAAGTCCACACAGATACCAGCTCTAAAAACGGTAAACCCCCTCACTCACAAGTTAAAAAAAAAATTAGTGGCCAGGGTCCCGCATAAACGTTTGTTAAAAAAACATTGTTGGTCAGGGCCCCCTACAAGTTTAAAAAAAATCATAGTTGGTCAGGGCCCTCCCCTATGATTAAAAAAAAAAAACATTGGCACCAGGGCCCCCCATAAAAAAGCTTTTTTTAAAAAACATTGGTAGTCATGACCCCCCTACAAGTTAAAAAAAATCATTGGTGGTCAGGGCCCCCCTATAAGTTAAAAAACAAAATTTGCACAAGGGCCCCTATAAAAGTTATTTCAAAAACATTGGTGGTCAGGGGCCCCATAGAATATTTTAAAAAAACATTGGTGGCCAGGGGTTCAATAAAATAAAATAAAAAATTGGTGTACAGTGGAACTTACCTTAGGTTCTTCTTCAGCTTCTTCAGCTTCTTTGGCTCCTTTCATAGCTTCGGGTCTTTTCTTGGCTTCAGGACTTAAACTTTGCTTCTTTTCATGGCTTCGGGTCTTTTCATGGCTTTGGGTTTTTGGCACGGCTTTGGATCTTCAGCAGCACACGAACTTCGGCGCTGTTAAGGTGGGCCCGGCTAATTCGAAAAGCGCAACACAGCCAGGCTTCCCTTCAGACCCGGTCCCAGTACATCTCTACCCCCTGTGCCCCCCTGATGGCAGCCCTGACTGGGAAACTGCAAACACTAAGTGGAGGGCCCACCTCACTATCCTTCATTCACTCGATGGACCCATTTATCCAGCTTTTCCGAAGCCCTCAAAACAATACAGCCATGCTTGTTGCAACACTGTACCTTTTCCCAGGAGTTAACTCTGTAACATGTTCAACACAGGTTGTTTTATTATATCCCTCTCCTCCACCGACCACTCCCATATACTCCCCTTCGTCATGTGGCCCTACTTTTATCTTTTACAGTTTGTATATGCCTATAATTGCATAATACTAATGAGTAAATAACAGCTGCCTGCAAGTCTTGTTTGGTGGTATGGGTTTATGGCTGCTGTTAAGTCATGACACTGAGAGATGGATTAGTACTGGATAGTTGTTGGGTGTAGAACTACACATTATAGCACTTAATATTTTTAAAGCAGTGGACATGATATTAACTTATGTGGTACAGTTGGCTCAACATGTTTGTCACCATAACTCCTTGTTTTGCGTATGCATGCACCAGCTTTCTAGTCCTGTAAACCAATGGTGTATCCATGAGCAAAAGCATGTAGCAACAAAATGAACATAGTCAATTTTATAAGAAGATGAAAACAAAAGTTTTCCTCCTTATGGGTCCCTGGTAAGGCCTCATCTGGAATATGCAGTGCAGTTTTGGACTCCAGTCCTTAAGAGGGATATAAATGAGCTGGAGAGAGTGCAGAGACGTGCAACTAAACTGGTTAGAGGGACGGAAGACTTAAATTATGAGGGTAGACTGTCAAGGTTGGGGTTGTTTTCTCTGGAATATATACACAGTTTATGTGTGTATGGAGGGTTCTGTGTGAGTGTGTATGTTTGGATGCTGGGTTTCATTTGGAGGGTTTAAAATTGATGGACTTTGGTCTTTTTTCAACCTAATTTAACTATGTGCTCTGGGCAAATGGCAAGGAGCATGTAAGGCTTAATCACAGAAGTAATTTAAGTCCTGTTGGTACTGCCAGCTATAGGCAGGTAGAAATCCCATGACCCCCTGTGCACTGTGTCTATGAATGTTTATACTACTGAAAAACCTACAACCCAGCTAAATAGGAAATTATCAGCACACTTTGTTATCCAGTAACTGTATTGTTAGGGGAAAAGACTGAGAACAAACATAGTTGAGAGTTCAGGGGCTACTTTTTACTACAGAAGAAGCAGACCCTGCGGCTGCAGGAAGGGGCAGGAGTTATAGGGAACCCCATGAGTATTTTCAACATATATTGGCAAAACAGGGCAACCTATGGATATGTTGTGGGCCCTAACATTAATTTGCTGTTGAGCCTTGTAACATCGAGTTACACCATTGTGAGCAATCTGTCCCTTTTTGCTGCGCTGAAAAATTCTCAAAACAGCTAAAAAAAAATTGAGAAATGGTGAAAAATTTGAGAAATGGTGAAAAATTTGTACAAGGACAAAGTTAGAAGGCGACAACATTTTTTCCTCAAAAAATTTTTTCTCACTCCAAATGCATTAACGTCAATGGGCCGTTTTTTTCTTGTGGCAACTTTTTTGTCTCTGCAACTTTTTTGTCCATATTAATTGAAGTCAATGGTTGTTTTTTTTTTGTCTCTGTGACTATTGTGTCTTGGTGACTTTTTTGTTGTGGCAAATTTTTGCGGAACTTCTGTTTAAGTAAAGGGTGGTGGTACAAGATATACACTTACAAACCTATCCTCTATATGAGCTCAATAAATAAGGCAGCTGTATTTTTCCTACATCCTTCACTAGTTTCTAATGTTTATATATAGTTTTAATTACAATAATAAAAGATTAATGAAAATTGTTTTGTTTTCCCTTGAATTCCACCCCACTTTCTAAAAGATGGAAATGTAGATATTGTGTGGTGTAAATACATTTTCCAGACGTGGCGTTTTTACTTTGCGTTTTTAAAAAAGCTTAGTCGGGCGTAAATACACCTAAACTGCACCACCACTGAAACTAATGGAAAAACGCATTATGGCAATTCTCATAGGACACTTGCAAGACGAAATCCGCCACAGGACGTCAGTATTGGCGTTTTTCAACAGAAATGCCAATACGCCCAGAAACTACCAAAATCAATAGATCTATGGGGCAAATTCACTAAGATGCGAAGTTGAGCCAGACGCAACTTCGCCGAGCTTTGCCGCACTTCGCCAGGTGTAGTTTCGCCAGCGCTCCGCAAATTCACTAAAATCTGAAGTTGCGCTCAGGGGTAGCGTAAGGTTGCGAAGTTGCGCTAGCGTTGATTCGCTATGTAAAGCAAAGTTACGCTAGCGAAGGCTAATTTGCATATGGCCCGAAATTCAAATTTCAATGGAGGAATACGTATCAGCACTACAAATGCCAAGAAAACCTTCAAATCTAAATTTTATTTTGCCCTACACATGTGCCCACTGTCTAGGTAAGTTGCCATGAGTCAGGAAATGTAGGGGGGAAGGAGGGGAGCCCCAAAAATGTTTTCGATCTTTTTCAGCCTATCACCCATCATGTAGAAAACACGCCAGCGTTTTTTGGGACTTAAAAAAAATTTTGACTTTTTTGGAAACAATCCCTATCTACTCTATTGCGCTTCGCCAGGTCTGAGGTGGCGAAGGAAGTCTAGCGTAAAAGGTAGCGTTCAGTACAATGCGCCTGTTAGTGAATTTGCGTAGTTTCGTCGCTAGCGAAAATTCGCCTGGCGTAAGGGTGCGAAGTAACACTAGCAAAACTACGCCAGCGTTCGTTAGTGAATTTGCGCAGTAGCGAAAATGCCAAACGCTAGCGAATTAACGCTAGCGAATTAACGCTAGTGTTTGGCGTTTCGCGGCTAAGTGAATTTGCGCCTATGGGATCTGCACATTTGCAATCACACTTTACGTAAATACACAGCATATTTTAAATATGGCGTCCAAATTCTTGCAAGATAAATTACACATATCCATTTTTACGGAGTATTAGGCCAGTGACATAATTACGTTGTGTATTGACGATCATTCTGGCTCCATTTTGCATGTAAATAGCTTTTCTACTTGGCTTAAATTCTTCCGAGATGTCTTCCTCCAAAGCCAGCGGAATTATGGGGAACTAAAAAAATTAGAAGGTCATGTTTAGGGATGGCGCGAACTGTTCGCCGGCGAACTTGTTTGCGCGAACATCGGGTGTTCGCGCTCGCCGGAAGTTCGCGAACGTCGCGCGACGTTCGCCATTTTGGGTTCGCCATTGTTGGCGCTTTTTTTTGCCCTCTCACCCCAGACCAGCAGGTACATGGCAGCCAATCAGGAAGCTCTCCCCTGGACCACTCCCCTTCCCTATAAAAACCGAAGCCCTGCAGCGTTTTTTCACTCTGCCTGTGTGTGCTGAAGAGATAGTGTAGGGAGAGAGCTGCTGCCTGTTAGTGATTTCAGGGACAGTTGAAAGTTTGCTGGCTAGTAATCGTTTTGATACTGCTCTGTTATTGGAGGGACAGAAGTCTGCAGGGGTTTGAGGGACATTTAAGCTTAGGTAGCTTTGCTGGCTAGTAATCTACCTTTTACTGCAGTGCTCTGTATGTAGCTGCAGTGGGCAGCTGTCCTGCTTCTGATCTCATCTGCTGACTGCTGCAATAACAGTAGTCCTTGTAAGGACTGCTTTTATTTATTTTTTTGTTGTTTTACTACTACTACTACTACTACTACTACTACTACTATAAGAGCCCAGTGCTATTAGTCTAGCAGTGTTGGGGAGTGGGACTGGTGTGCTAATCTGCTGCTCCTAGTAGTTCAGCAGCACCAACTTTAATTTTTTTTTTTTTAATATTCATTTTTTTTTTATTTTACTTTTTTTTATTTTACTACCGCTGTAGTAGTGTATAAGTTGACCTTTTAGGCATTATTTGCCCTGTAGGCATTTTTTGCCCAGTGTGTTATTCAACCAACTGCCATCTAGCTGTGTGACCTTGTTCACATTCTGTCTAAATATGCATAATATTACCGTCTCCAGAAAAAACACCGGAGTGACTTTTTTCAAGCAGCCATAACATATTTTACGTAATCTGTATCCATCGCTGTAGTAGTGTATAAGTTGACCTTTTAGGCATTATTTGCCCTGTAGGCATTTTTTGCCCAGTGTGTTATTCAACCAACTGCCATCTAGCTGTGTGACCTTGTTCACATTCTGTCTAAATATCCATAATATTACCGTCTCCAGAAAAAACACCGGAGTGACTTTTTTCAAGCAGCCATAACATATTTTACGTAATCTGTATCCATCGCTGTAGTAGTGTATAAGTTGACCTTTTAGGCATTATTTGCCCTGTAGGCATTTTTTGCCCAGTGTGTTATTCAACCAACTGCCATCTAGCTGTGTGACCTTGTTCACATTCTGTCTAAATATCCATAATATTACCGTCTCCAGAAAAAACACCGGAGTGACTTTTTTCAAGCAGCCATAACATATTTTACGTAATCTGTATCCATCGCTGTAGTAGTGTATATGTTGACCTTTTAGGCATTATTTGCCCTGTAGGCATTTTTTGCCCAGTGTGTTATTCAACCAACTGCCATCTAGCTGTGTGACCTTGTTCACATTCTGTCTAAATATCCATAATATTACCGTCTCCAGAAAAAACACCGGAGTGACTTTTTTCAAGCAGCCATAATATATTTTACGTAATCCGTATCCATCGCTGTAGTAGTGTATAAAGTTGACCTTTTAGGCATTATTTGCCCTGTAGGCATTTTTTGCCCAGTGTGTTATTCAACCAACTGCCATCTAGCTGTGTGACCTTGTTCACATTCTGTCTAAATATCCATAATATTACCGTCTCCAGAAAAAACACCGGAGTGACTTTTTTCAAGCAGCCATAACATATTTTACGTAATCTGTATCCATCGCTGTAGTAGTGTATAAGTTGACCTTTTAGGCATTATTTGCCCTGTAGGCATTTTTTGCCCAGTGTGTTATTCAACCAACTGCCATCTAGCTGTGTGACCTTGTTCACATTCTGTCTAAATATCCATAATATTACCGTCTCCAGAAAAAACACCGGAGTGACTTTTTTCAAGCAGCCATAATATATTTTACGTAATCCGTATCCATCGCTGTAGTAGTGTATAAAGTTGACCTTTTAGGCATTATTTGCCCTGTAGGCATTTTTTGCCCAGTGTGTTATTCAACCAACTGCCATCTAGCTGTGTGACCTTGTTCACATTCTGTCTAAATATCCATAATATTACCGTCTCCAGAAAAAACACCGGAGTGACTTTTTTCAAGCAGCCATAACATATTTTACGTAATCTGTATCCATCGCTGTAGTAGTGTATAAGTTGACCTTTTAGGCATTATTTGCCCTGTAGGCATTTTTTGCCCAGTGTGTTATTCAACCAACTGCCATCTAGCTGTGTGACCTTGTTCACATTCTGTCTAAATATCCATAATATTACCGTCTCCAGAAAAAACACCGGAGTGACTTTTTTCAAGCAGCCATAATATATTTTACGTAATCCGTATCCATCGCTGTAGTAGTGTATAAAGTTGACCTTTTAGGCATTATTTGCCCTGTAGGCATTTTTTGCCCAGTGTGTTATTCAACCAACTGCCATCTAGCTGTGTGACCTTGTTCACATTCTGTCTAAATATCCATAATATTACCGTCTCCAGAAAAAACACCGGAGTAACTTTTTTCAAGCAGCCATAATAAATTTTACGAGATCCGTATCCACCGCTGTAGTAGTGTATACGTTGATCTTGTGGGCAGTATTTGCACAGTGTTTTCTTCAAACCGCCATCTAGCTGTGTGAGCTTGTTCACATTTTGTCTAAATATTGATAATATTATCGTCTCTAGAAAAACCACTTGAGTTACTTTTTTTCAAGCAGCATTCATATATTTTACGTAATCCGTATCCACCGCTGTGTATACGTTGACCTTGTAGGCATTATTTGCACAGTGTTTTCTTCAAACCGCCATCTAGCTGTGTGAGCTTGTTCACATTTTGTCTAAATATTGATAATATTATCGTCTCTAGAAAAACCACTTGAGTTACTTTTTTTCAAGCAGCATTCATATATTTTACGTAATCCGTATCCACCGCTGTGTATACGTTGACCTTGTAGGCATTATTTGCACACTGTTTTCTTCAAACCGCCATCTAGCTGTGTGAGCTTGTTCACATTTTGTCTAAATATTGATAATATTATCGTCTCTAGAAAAACCACTTGAGTTACTTTTTTTCAAGCAGCATTCATATATTTTACGTAATCCGTATCCACCGCTGTAGTAGTGTATACGTTGATCTTGTAGGCATTATTTGCACACTGTTTTCTTCAAACTGCCATCTAGCTGTGTGTATTATCGTTTCCAGAAAAACCAACTGAGTTTTTGTTGTTGTTGTTTTTTTAAAAATAATGCCAGGCAAAGGCAGGCCGCCACGCAGAGGCCGTGCTAGGGGCCGTGCTGCTATGCAATCCTGTGGCCCTAGCAAATTGCCCAGTTTTAAAAAGCCAATGACCGTGAACTCCCAAAATGCTGAAGAGGTAGTTGACTGGCTTACACAGCACACCCCATCCTCTACCGTTTCTAACTTTACCACAACATCCTCCTCATCCTCCACTGCTATGGCCACCCCACGTAACACTTCCTCCACCACCGGTGCCCCTTCTTCACTGGAGTCAGAGGAGTTATTTTCCCATGAGTTTCTTGAACTGAGTAATGCGCAACCATTATTGCCAGAAGAAGATGAAGGAGATGAGGACGTTACACCAGATTTAATTCTGGCAGAGAACACGACAGAGATGGACATAATGATGAGTGATGAGGAGGAGGTCCCCGCTGCTGCTTCCTTCTGTGATGTGTCAGAAGAAATTGATGCATCTGAGGAGAATGATGATGAGGAGATTGATGTTTTGTGGGTGCCTAGTAGAAGAGAGCAAGAGGAGGGTAGTTCAGATGGAGAGACGGAGAGTCAGAGAGGCAGTAGGAGAATAAGACTTAGAAGAAGCAGGGAGGACAGCCCGCAGGGATCAGTAGGGCAACAACATGTATCGGCACCTGTGTTCAGCCGGCCAACGCACCCGCCATTGCCGCCAATGCCGCCAACTTCTACTGTTACCGCCAGATCGCACACTTCCAAAAAGTCAGCAGTGTTGGATTTTTTTAATGTGTGTGCCTCTGACAAAAGCATTGTAATTTGCAATGAGTGCAGTCAGAAACTGAGCCTTGGTAAGCCCAACAGCCACATAGGTACAACTTCTATGTGAAGGCACATGAGCGGCAAGCACAAAGCACTTTGGGAGCAACACCTCAAAGGCAACAGGCAAACTAAAAGCCACACTCCTTCTGGTCCAGCATCTTACTGCTCTACCTCTGCTCTCCTTGACCCATCTGAACCACCCTCCACTCCGCCTTCCACCTTGACCACCTGTTCCCATTCCCAGTCATCTGCCACCAGCCAAGTTTCTGTGAAGGCCATGTTTGAGCGTAAGAAGCCAATGTCTGACTGTCACCCCCTTGCCCGGCGTCTGACAGCTGGCTTGTCTGCACTCTTAGCCCGCCAGCTTTTACCATACCAGCTGGTGGACTCTGAGGCCTTCCGCAAATTTGTAGCAATTGGGACACCGCAGTGGAAGGTACCCAGCCGCAATTTTTTTTCTAAAAAGGGAATACCACACCTGTACCAACATGTGCAGAGCCAAGTTACCGCATCTCTGTCACTTAGTGTTGGGCCAAAGGTCCATATGACTACTGACGCATGGTCCTCCAAGCATGGTCAGGGCAGCCTACACTGCCCACTGGGTGAACTTGGTAATGGCTGGGAAGCAGGGAATGGGTAGCTCAACAACAACAACAGTGGAGTTGGTGTCACCGCCACGGATTGCACGCGGTTCTGCCACCACCTCTACTCCTCCATCGCTCTCTACCTCGTCTTCTTCCTCTTCTTCTTCTTACTCTGCTGCTGGGTCCTCCTTCTCCTCCTCCACACCTGTGCACCCCCAGCTCCCCCTAGGCTATTCAACGTGCCAGGTACGCCGTTGTCACGCTGTCTTGGGGATGACGTGCCTGGAAAGCAAAAACCATACCGGATCTGTACTCCTGTCATCTCTGCAGTCACAGGCCGATCGGTGGCTGACCCCACACCAACTGCAGATCGGAAAAGTGGTGTGTGACAATGGAAGCAATCTGTTGGCAGCGTTGAGACTGGGCAATTTAACACATGTGCCCTGCATGGCACATGTGTTAAATTTAATAGTCCAACGTTTTGTCTCCAAGTACCCAGGATTCCAGGACGTTCTCACCCAGTCCAGAAAGGTGTCGGCCCATTTCAGACGTTCCTACACAGCCATGGCACGCCTTGCTGACATTCAGCAGCGCTACAACATGCCAGTCAGGCGTTTGATTTCTGACAGCCAGACTCGCTGGAATTCAACGCTCTTTATGTTGGAACGTCTGCTGCAACAACAAAGGGCCGTCAACGAGTACCTTTTTGAACTGGGTGGTAGGACTGGATCTGCAGAGCTGGGGATTTTTTTCCCCCGTTACTGGGTGCTTATGCGCGATGCCTGCAGGCTCATGCGACCTTTTGAAGAGGTGACAAATATGGTCAGTCGCACCGAAGGCACCATCAGCGACCTAATACCCTTCGCTTTCTTCCTGGAGCGTGCCGTGCGACGAGTGACAGATGAGGCTGTAGACCAGCGTGACGAGGAGCTGGAAGCGCACGATTTATGGTCGGAATCACCAGAACAAACCCAGGCACCTGCTGCAACGCAGGGAGAGGTGCCAGAAGTGGAGTCAGAGGAGGAAGGTGGCTTTGTGGAGGAGGAGGAGGAGGACCAACAGGAGCAGGCTTCCCAGGGGGCTAGTGGTGACCTTTTGGGGACCCCTGGTCTTGTACGTGGCTGGGGGGAGGAGACCGTGGATGATGCAGTCCTTGATAATGAGGAAGCGGAGATGATAGCTCTGCATCCAACCTTGTGAGAATGGGGTCTTTCATGCTGTCATGCCTGTTGAAGGACCCCCGTATCAAGAGGCTTAAGGAGAAGGACCTGTACTGGGTCGCAACGCTACTAGACCCTCGGTACAAGCATAAAGTGTCAGAAATGTTACCAACATACCACAAGTCCGAAAAGATGCGGCATTTACAAACCAGCCTGCAAAACATGTTGTACAATGCTTTTAAGGGTGATGTCACTTCAGGAACTCATCAACATTCCAGGGGCAGAGGTGCCAGTAATCCTGCCACGAGCACACCTGCAAGGACAAAGCCCTTTGGCCGGTCTGTAACGTCAGACATGCAAATGTTTTTCTGTCCAAGGCAGCGCCACAACCCTTCTGGATCCACCCTCAAAGAACGCCTCGACCGGCAGGTAGCGGACTACCTGGCATTAACTGCAGATATCGACACTCTGAGGAGCGATGAACCCCTGGACTACTGGGTGCGCAGGCTTGATCTGTGGCCAGAGCTGTCACAATTTGCCATGAACCTCTTGTCTTGCCCAGCCTCAAGTGTGCTCTCAGAAAGGACCTTCAGTGCAGCAGGAGGGATTGTAACTGAGAAGAGAACTCGCCTAGGTCACAAAAGTGTCGATTACCTGACCTTTATTAAAATGAATGAGGGGTGGATCTCGGAGGGTTACTGCACGCCGGAAGACTTGTTCTGACTTCTATGCAGCTGTCCTTCTCTTCAAGCCTCATGACTCCACACACAGCTGTCCTTTAGCGTCCTCCTCCCTCCGCCACCGTTACAAACTAGGGTGCAAACCCTACTGGTTTAATTTTTTCTGGCCTCTGTGCTTCAGTGGCTGCAACCAAAAAAACTGGGCAAACAATGTCTACAAGGTCAACGTATGGCAAAAAATGACTATTTTCAGCATTTATATGGCATATTTTTTCTGGCAACTGTGCTTCAGTGGCTGCGTCCAAAAAAATGCATATTTTCTGCATTTATATGGCATAATTTTTCTGGCCTCTGTGCTTCAGTGGCTGCGACCAAAAACATGCATATTTTCTGCATTTATATGGCATAATTTTTCTGGCCTCTGTGCTTCAGTGGCTGCAACCAAAAAAATTTATATTTTCAGCATTTATATGGCATAATTTTTCTGGCAACTGTGCTTCAGTGGCTGCGACCAAAAAAATGCATATTTTCTGCATTTATATGGCATAATTTTTCTGGCCTCTGTGCTTCAGTGGCTGCAATCCAAAAAAATTTATATTTTCAGCATTTATATGGCATAATTTTTCTGGCAACTGTGCTTCAGTGGCTGCGACCAAAAAAATGACTATTTTCAGCATTTATATGGCATATTTTTTCTGGCCTCTGTGCTTCAGTGGCTGCGGCCAAAAAAACTGGGCAAACAATGCCTACAAGGTCAACGACGTTGACCTTGTAGGCATTGTTTGCCCAGTTTTTTTGGCCGCAGCCACTGAAGCACAGAGGCCAGAAAAAATATGCCATATAAATGCTGAAAATAGTCATTTTTTGCCATACGTTGACTCAACGTATATGGCAAAAAATGACTATTTTCAGCATTTATATGGCATATTTTTTCTGGCAACTGTGCTTCAGTGGCTGCGACCAAAAAAACTGGGCAAACAATGCCTACAAGGTCAACGTATGGCAAAAAATGACTATTTTCAGCATTTATATGGCATATTTTTTCTGGCAACTGTGCTTCAGTGGCTGCGTCCAAAAAAACTGGGCAAACAATGTCTACAAGGTCAACGTATGGCGAAAAATTACTATTTTCAGCATTTATATGGCATATTTTTTCTGGCAACTGTGCTTCAGTGGCTGCGTCCAAAAAAACTGGGCAAACAATGTCTACAAGGTCAACGTATGGCGAAAAATGACTATTTTCAGCATTTATATGGCATATTTTTTCTGGCAACTGTGCTTCAGTGGCTGCGTCCAAAAAAACTGGGCAAACAATGCCTACAAGGTCAACGTATGGCAGTTGTTTAAAGAGAACAGTAGATTACTAGCCAGCAAAGCTACCTAAGCTAAAATGTCCCTCAAATCCCTGCAGACTTCTGTCCCTCCAATACAGAGCAGTATCAAGCAGATTACTAGCCAGCAAACTTACTATCATCTGTCCCTGAAATCACTAACAGCTCTCCCCCTACACTATCTCTTCCAAGCACACACAGGCAGATTTTTCAGATACATTTTTGCCCTTGATCCCCCTCTGGCATGCCACTGTCCAGGTCGTTGCACCCTTTAAACAACTTTAAAATCATTTTTCTGGACAGAAATGTCTTTTTTAGATGTTAAAGTTCGCCTTCCCATTGAAGTCTATGGGGTTCGCGAGCATTTTTGCGCAAGTTCGCGAATATGTTCGCGAACTTTTTTTCCGACGTTCGCTACATCCCTAGTCATGTTAGGAAAAGAAACTTACTTGCTAAAAAACGCATGAAAAATGCATGTTGATGGTCGCTTGTGGTGTATTTATGCTCGATGCAGCTTCTTTAAAAATGCAACGTAAACACGCCACGCCTGACCTTGCCCTAAAGCCACAGCCATTGCTAGGCTTCGAGAAAAGGGCCAGCTCTTTTTACAGAGGGCTCATCTGTGTACTGGTAATTTTCTTTTACTACCTACTTCAAACAAAATAGTTGACTTGGCAGAACCAGGAAGTGAGACAAAAGTTATAAAATGAAAGCAGTTTCAATCTCTCAGGGGGAGGGGCACTTGCCCTCCCCCCTGAACTTGTACTTCATAATAAAGGATATTTTCTTGCCATATGAATATATATATTGTTTTTGTTCTTTTTTTACATGAACACATTTCTTAAAATTACCATTAAGAAACTACAATAAGCTTACAAAATGCTTACATCTTATGGCCAGCACCCCTTCAAATAATCCCAATGTCTACTGCTCAGAGCAGCAGTCCAGTTTAGCTCTACCCCTTCCCTCCGTGAGACACTTCCTGCTCCTCAACTGTGTGAGGAATATGAGAATCAGAGGAGAGAATCATGTCCTGATGAAGCAGCTTCTTTCCCAGGATGAGTGTCAATCTGTTAAGTGTGAATGCTACTGTATGTGTGTGTGTGTCTGTGTGTAAAATGAACTGAAAGGGGCACATTTATCAAGAGTCGAATATCGGGGGTTAATAAACCCTCAAATTCGACCCTCGAATTTAAATCCTTAGAATTCAAATATCGAATTCGAAGAAATTAGCGCACATCTAGTAAAAATCGTTCCATCGAACGATAAAATCCTTCGAATCAAACGATTTTAAGCAATCGATCGAAGGATTTTTCTTCAATCAAAAAAGGTTAGAAAAGTGCTGGGGAAGGTCCCCATAGCCTAACATTGAACCTCGGTAGGTTTAAACTGCCGAAGTATGAAATCGAAGTATTTTTTAAAGATACAGTACTTCGACTATAGAATGGTTGAATGGTCAAACGATTTTTAGTTCGAAACGTTCGGATCGAAGTCGAAGTTGAAGGTCGTAGTAGCCTATTCGATGGTCGAAGTACCCAAAAAATTACTTTGAAATTCGAATCCTTCACTCGAGCTTAGTAAATGTGCCCCTTAGTGTGAATGTGTGTAAGGGCAACTATGTTTAAGAAGGTCTGACAAACTGTGTGTGTGAGTTATAGAGACTATAATGAACCTGTTTATAGTAATTCATTATTGAATCTTATAGGTACAGGTTGGCTGTGGGTTGTGCGTACAACTATTCTCTCAGTGCATTTGCCACAAAGCACATTAACCCCTACAGTTTCTTGCCCTGCTGTTCCACTGTATCCCCCACCTATCCATGTCCTCACTCTATTCACTCTCCTCTTTTACCCTTTCCCTTCTCATTCTGCTGAGTTACCCCCACAATCCCTCTCCGTCTATAATAATTATCTGCCTCACTCTATATATTTGTATAGATAGAAACATCTTTAATATTAATGAGAGAAGAGTTGAGTAGCAGGTCAGTAGAGGAGCGTAGTAAGCGAGTGGGTGAGTATATAGAGATGAGTTCAGAGATGTAGGGTGGAGCAGAGTTGTGAAGTGCTTTGAAAGTCAGTGTCATTAATTTGAATTTGATTCTGAAAGGTAACGGAAGCCAGTGCAGGGATTGACAGAATGGCGAGGCAGAGGAGGAGCGGTTGCTGAGGTGTATGAGCCTCGCAGCAGTGTTCATTATGGACTGGAGAGGTGACAGCCAATTAAAAGAGAGTTACAGTAGTCTAGACGTGATATGATGAGAGAGTGAATAAGAATTTTGGCAGCATCTTGGGTGATAAATAGGGATGTAGCGAACCGCCGCCAATGTATTCGCGAACGCCGTTCGCGAACACCGGCAAAAATTGCGAACAGTTCGCGAACTGTTCGCGAACTTCGAACATCCGAAAATCGTTCGATTCGAACGATCGAAGGATTGTAATCGTTCGATCGAAGGATTTTCGTTCGAATCGAACGATCGAAGCCATTCGATCGAATGATTTCATTCAATCCAATGGCTTCGATCATTCGATTCGAACGAAAATCCTTCGATTTTAGCGGTCGAATGGTCGAATGGTCGAACGATTTTGACGCGAACGCCTATTGGCGAACGTCGCGCGACGTTTGCGAACTTGCGGCGGACGCGAACAGTCGAAGTTCGCGCGAACTAGTTCGCCGGCGAACAGTTCGCTACATCCCTAGTGATAAATGATCGTATTTTGGATATGTTCCTTAGGTGGAAGTGACATGATTTAATAAGTGACTGGATATGAGGAGTGAATGACAGGGCAGAATCTAGGATAACCCCAAGGCACCGGGCCTGGGGAGAGGGGGTGATACTGGAATTGTTAACTATGATGGATACTTTGGGGATGTACAGTAGAGCCCCCATTTTACATTTTTCAGGGGACCAGAACTCTAGAGGGAATAACATTCTGCAACCGCTGGCTAGTAATTGTGCTAAGAAAGTAGAAAATACCAAGTCAAGTGCTGTCCTGGCAAACAATGAGTTTGTGTCACTAATAGAATGGCAATACAATACATGTGCAACACTTACTTCTTTATATATTTATAGAAAAGCTGTTGTTAGGTTTACGTGGAAACAAAAATATGGAAACAAGTAATTTGTGTAATATGTTTTCTTCCTTGCCCCCCCCCCGGATAATTTTCTGTGGATGCCCATGCTAGCGTGGGAACTAAGTGAAGGATTAGGCAGGTATAAGTCCTCCGCTCTATCATAAACCCCTTTGGAATTAAAACATTATCTCAGATAGCCTTACCATGTTACAATAACATATGACTTACTTGAACTGAAATTCAGAGCAAACTGACATATGGACAATTGCATGTAACTTTACCTGGGACAATCTGAAACAGTGTCGCAAGTTAAAACACCACTTTTTCATTTCTTAGGAAGTGGAGCTGGAAGCGATACATGGAAGAAAGTGATACAGTTAATCTAAGTGGTCCTGCGTGAAGAGGGCAAAATATAAATTAGGACATGAAAGGGTTTGTAGCGTTGTTAATTAATTAAAAGGTACTGAAAAGCAAAAAAAAATTGACCAACCAGGCAGCCTGCCAGTAATGTTGGAGCTGAATTAGAAGCATGCTGATCAGCCCATATATTGAAAGCATCAGGCAGTCACATGCAGGAGGCCTTAACATTTTTTTGGGGAGAGGGATTATATTCCAATACTCATAGGTTCACTGGAAGAGTTTTATTTCCTGGACTTCTGGTCCAAGTGACAGATCCAAGGTATCTTTTAAGGCAATGTCACAGGGTGCTATTTGTTGCCCATGTTTTGGTGCAGCTACTAGTGATGAGTAGGGATGAGTGCATTTTTTCGCCTTGTTTCGCCACAGAAATGACGCCCGTAGACTTGTATGGCATTGTGCAACAAAAAATTCTTTTGACGCCCATAGAATTTAATGGACTTCAGCGACATTTCGCCGGTGGCAAATTTTTGGCAAAATGAAACGGGTCAAATTCGGTCATCCCTAGTGATGAGCGAAATTTTTCACCAGCCATGGAATCGCAGCAAAATTCCGCCTTTGTGCCATGTGCAAATTTTTTCATGAAACTGCAGCAACAATTCGCCACGAAAAAATTTGCCTAGAAAAACACCCATTGACTTTGCATTAAGATGAAAAAGTCGCCATAAGAAAAAAACGCCCATTGACTAATGCATTTGGCGTGAGAAAAATTGTTGCGTGCAAAAAAATGTTGACGCCCCATTGACATCAAAGTATTTATGGAATTTTTCACGGTTTCACAAATTTTTTCGGCAAAGCAACAAGGGACAGATTCGACCAACACTAGCAGCTACAAAAAACCCTACTTCGCCATAGACAATACTGAGAATTGTCTCTGTTAAAATATTCAAATTGCATAATCCCTCTAGAATGCATACAAAGGCAATTTAAGATTTTAGAAGACACAATTTGTCTATGGCAGGGTTTTTTCCATTTTGTAGGTGCTAAAACAAAGTATATCTTTATTACAGTATATCCAAATCTGACGAGTGTGTTGGCTACAGAAGTTATTACATACTGTTTAATTCCATGTTCCCCAAACTAACACTAAATATGATTGCCTGTGCCACTGGCTGAGTTAGTAGCTTTCATACTATCTTCTACTGACTGCACTCTACTTTGGCCATTGCTCAAACTAAGTGAAAACTTAGAACATGATTCACCTGAACATAAACTCAAACATGTGAATAGTACACACCCAATTCTCATAAAATAAAACTGTGGTCAATTTATCACATGGACAATGAAGCTATGGACCTTTTTTTCAGTGGACCTTTACATTGGATTTTATTCCATTTTGGGGGTTTGGTTTTGTTGTATAGCTTGCATTTTTTGTGTGAATCCTCTTAATTGGTCACCTTATAAATACTTACTTAAATAATCTGACCACGGATCCACTTGCTTGGCCCCCAAAATGTTGCACTTCCTCATTATTAAAACTGCAAGGCTTTCCCTGCAAATGTAGTTCACCTAGACATAAAACACAGTTTTAATCATTGTATATCTAATTATTGTGGTGATTACACTGTACTTTCTACTTCTTAGTATTATTAATAGTGATGCTGGTTTGCCAGTAGCATCCCCTGTATGCAGTGACCTGAAGCAAAACTCTACGGATGGAGACACTACTTTAAAAAGGATCATTTTTGACTATGCTCGTACATTGAAAAGCATCAGTGGCGGAAGGCAAGTTTGTTTTAGGGGTGTATATATTTTATACAGATAAGATGATGTGATCAGGATCACTATGGTGGTGGTGGTTGGGAGGGGGTAGTGGCCAAGAGTGATATGAAAGATAAAGGGGGGTTGATCAATGCACATTCTCTGGTCCCCTCTTTCATAAGTCATTTAGTATCTATGCAAGTGCATGTATCTTCAACAACATGATTTTTAGTTACAAAGTTTTGATCATAAAATTAGTAAGCCACCATACCACGTCCTAAGTATTTCACACCGTTCATATTGTTCATAGGCTTGCACCTGCATGGTTGCATTTCTTAGGATCAGTATATCCTAACTGTCTCAGTCACAAGCTTGATCTATCGCAGCCAATGCACTGGTTTCACAGGCTTTTCCTCCACAATTTATGGCTTTTAAAGGAGAGAGACCACCCAGAGCAACCTTTTTTTTGAAAGGCACAGCATAAAAGGGATGGGTGTTGGGGTGCTACATCCATATGGAAGTTTGGCTATTTTTCCTGTAGAATATAAAAAACACAAAAATGGGGGTTGTGGAAGCTCACCAATGCTAAGTAAAATATACAAGAACAATGACTATGAAGATTGCATTCATCCAGGTCATGGTTTATCTAGTATAGATATAGGTATCTAGTATAGGTAAATCTATCTAAATAGATTTACCTATTCTAGATATACCAATATACCATGACCTGGATGAATGAAAATCCTCATAGTCATATTGCCATTCATTTTGGAGAGAATACTCTAAAACTGGTTTAGGAATATGAAAGAACAGCAAAGACAAGTGGTGGACTATCGAAACCATCTACGCTTTAATCTCAGATGCCGACATCAGGGACTCACCCCTTGTAGCCTATGCCTGGGTTCATAAAAGTCACAGAGCCAACAAGATTTTACAAAAAGCCCAAAAACATCTACTAAATGAACAGGTCAGACAGATCAACTTTACCATTGATGCCCTTAAGCAGAAAGTTGAACATCTGAAACTGAGTCTGGCAAAAGAACTGCCTGATGAAACTTTGGAAAGGGTGGTTGTGTTTGTTGAACATGCACAGATTGCCCAACACATTAAGAGCAAGTAGCGACAAATAAGCAAATTCACCACGTTACTGTCACGAAGCAGCAGTTGGAAAAGGACTGAAGAACTAACCTGGAGGCAGAAAGATGACACCAAAGAACACCAAAGACACGTGGGTTAGGAACCTAGATAGGGTACTAACTCAGCCTGAAAAGGACGTGCTAGCCAAGGGGTTAAACTATGCAGTGACACCACAACACATCCCAGTAGTTTAACTCATCACAGCCACCGAATCTACTATCAAAAATAATCACTTGAAAAAGGAAGAAGCGGAACAACTCCGGCTAAAAGTGTCAGCTGCTTTGTCAAGTGCCAGAACTCCTCCCTCTAACCTTACTACACAAGAGAGGAGAACGCTCAGTAAGGACCCGAACATCACTAGCCTTCCAGAAGATAAAGGACGATGCACAGTTTTGCTCAACACAACTGACTACGACTGCAAGATAACCACTCTACTCAGTGAAAGCAATACATATGAACCCTTAAGGAAAGACCCATCCAGCGGTTACAAGAAAAAGGTGATAGGTTACCTACAACAACTAGAAAAGGAGAAAGCCATTGATCAAGTTTTATACCACTGCCTGTACCCCAAGCCACACCATGCTTTTACGGACTCCCCAAGATACACAAAGAAGAGCTCCACTAAGACCCATTGTCAGCAGCATAAATTCAGTGACATACAACATTGCAATATTCTTGGCTAACATCTTTGCCCCGTTGGTAGGCAATACAGTGCATCATATCCACAATGCCAAAGAGTTTGTAACCAAGATTCATGGTGTTACACTAGAGGCAGAAGAAACAATGGTATCATATGATGTGACTTCATTGTTCACATGTATACCTACTACAGAGGCAACTGAGATTGTAAGAAATCGACTGCAACAAGATAACACCCTCAGAGGCAGAACGAAGCTCAGTCCCAACTAAGTATGTTTGTTGCTAGATTTTGTGGTGCCTTAACACCACATACTTCAAGTACAAGAACCTTTTTTATAGAAAGAAACATGGCTGTGCACTGGGTTCTCCAGTCTCTCCCACTGTAGCTAACAGAACACATTAACAAGTTCACAAGGGAAGATGTCCACGAGAACAAACTTGCCTTTTTGGACTGTATGATATGCATCCAAGAGGGGGGGGGGTAACTTGAAGACGGAAGTATACAGGAAACCCACTCATACGGATCAATATCTGTTGTTTGATTCCCACCATCCGCTGGAACACAAACTGGGTGTCATTAGAACTCTGCACCACAGGGCGGAAGTTGTGGCAACTGATACAGAGTCCAAAAACAAAGAACAAAAACATTTTAGAGGAGCTTTGAAAGCGTATGGCTACCCAGACTGGGCCTATGTCAAAACAGCAGCAACCAAGCCCAACAGGAACACCAATAGAAATAACCGCCCGGAGACACATAGTAGGCTGGAGTGTCAGAGAAACTCAGGAGGATTTTCAACAAACACCAAGTCCCTGTGTTTTTCAAACCTAGCAACACACTGAGACAAAAACTGGTACACCCAAAGGATCCAACACTAAAAGAAAAACAAAGCAATGTGGTATATGGAGTCCAGTGTAGTGAGGAGTGCACAGATCTACCTATACTAGATATACAAGAACAATGGAAAGGCAACTAATCTAGCCAAATTTCCAAGAGAGAGAATGCCTGAACTCTGTTTGTTTACAGTATTATGCTTAATTTCCCAAAATTAGGGTGTGAATTAGCTTCTTTAGCAGTTGGACAGGCTGGCGGTAAACCAGGAAAAAAACCTTGTGGGCCCCCGTCCTTCTTTGGCCTCACCGACCAAGGCTCGCCTCACTGCCCAGACACAGGCCCATTCCATTGTCTGGACTGAGGCCCCATTGACAGGTGGAAAGTTTGGGGGACTCCAGGAGGAGGGCCCTTGAAGTCAGCCCCAGTGAGCCCACGGACAAACCAGTCAGACCTTGTCCTTTAGGGTTATGGGACAGTTGTCTTAAAAACACCTTTAGCAAACGTTTCAGGCATTTCCTCTTTAATTGGTTATGGTTGCAGGATTTGGCTAAAGGCCATTTGTTTCACCTTTCAGTTATCCAAAATATGCCAGGCTAAAAAAGTTACCTGTGTACTATGAGTCTTACACTACAATTTCATTCCAGTGCTAAAAGGTCAAAATTATTGAGCCTATAGGCACTGGTATCTGTCAACTCTACTAATCAAACTATTCTATCGATTGTTTTGCTTTAAAAGAGTACTTCAAAAATGCAAAAAAGCCTCATTGCAAATAATTTCAACAAAAAACTTAAAGTGTTGCATCAATGACTTTGGACACTTCAATGATATTGCTGCATCAAACAGCTCATATGTACGGCGCAGTGCGGAAAGAAAACAGAAACATCAAAATGACGTTTTCACATATTTCTTTTTTCTTCTTATACAGCAAAGGATCAGTTGTTCAGGTCACAGAAATGTAAAATTGTTAATGGAGATTTAAGGAAATAAGAAGAGAGGGATGGATCAATGCATATCGATATCAAATGGCCACAAAACTATGTTAAGCTGTTTCTTTGATCCAGAGGGAAAGTGGATTTACTCAGGAATCAAGTAAATTGTTAAACATCATCCGCAAAGTCCTACAAAACTACAATGAATTATAACATGGTTACACAGGCAGTGGAGCATTTTATCTACTAGGTTTGACCATCTTCTAAACCTTGACATTGCTGATCCAAGCGCTTCACCCTGACTCCTTCATGATAATCATCATTTTTCTGTAGATTAAAATATTGACTCTTAACACATATTTTTAAAGGGATATCAATGAGTCCTTGAGAAGATCTACCATATAACATCACATCAGTACCAAGCGCAACATTCCATAAGTGTATTGCTCTCACAGTAATGAGCCCTTTATGATTTTGGGGGTTATAGATATGTATTTTTATGAACTGCAGCCCAGAATTGCACTTGAAAGTCAAGTCATATGGGAAATACATAATGTGGCTTTGTTACTTGAGTTTCCACCTATTCATGTTGCTTATAGTATAGCTTGTTATCTACAATTAGCAATGAAGCATCTTAAATGCAAGGGACCATCAAAAGTTCAAATAGCAGTGAGATGAATTTAGATTAAAAAATAATTTATTCGGACAAGAAGAGCAGCCCAATGCGTTTCATGCCTTATGGGGCACTTACTCATAGGCTAATGGGATCTGTTACCTGGAAACCCATTATCCAGAAAGATGTGAGTTACAGGTTGGTCATCTCCCATAGTCTCCATTTTAATCAAATAATTAAAATGATTTCCTTTATCTCTGTAATGATAAAACAGTGCCTTGTACTTAATCCAAACTAAGATAAAATTAATCCTTATTGGAAAAACCAGCCCATTGGGTATAATTCATGTTTAAAGAGCACCTGTTGGGCAAAAATATTTTCCCCAACCAAAAGCCAAAGGTGAGGGTTAACTCCAGATGGGGGAGGGTAATTGGCCCTACCAGCGCTAGAACACTCTCTCTTGGAGGGAGCGCAAAAAAACTTGCGAAAAAAACATTTTTTGGGGGATTTATTATGCAGCAAAACGGCAACAATTCAGAATCCAAAAATACAGCTAAATCATGTAGAAGTCAATTGGAGAAGTTCCTTTTACAACTGGAAGGTTTTCAGATGTTTTTGACTCTGGCTTTTGCGCGACAATGTGAAAAAGTTGCAGTTTTCAGTACTTTCCCCCTTTATGCTTTTTCTGTTTGGTGTTTTTTTAAAAAATACATTTCATCACATTTGTGGTTTCAGAGAAAGTGAGTTTAGTCGTGGTTTCGAAAACTGCTGATAAATAAGCCTCCAAATGTGTTGAAATAGGCTGGGATGGACAGTATAATGAAAAGGATGATATTCTGGATTCAAAGATATTCAGTAACTTTGAATGTTTGTTGTATAGTGAAAAGTTAGTTGTAGTGAGAAGTTGTGTTCAAACACTTTTCTACTGTCACTGTTGTGAAATCCCCTTTAACATTGATCATTTTGCATTCTCCATAGTCTTCTCTTCACAAAGGCTTCACGACAATGGTACTGATAGACTGAAGGACAATTTTGGAGAGTAAAAGGAATATCGTACCCATGACTTATATTTATAATGCAGAGACCCTGCCACACTGTAACCCCAGCAGATTCATGCTACTTTTCCTCCATTCCTCTAATAAAATACAAGAACAGAGCAGTATTGTTTGTGCTGCATTATGCTATTTTATTCACATATTATGAATACAAAATAAAATGTTAAACTTGCCAAGATCACTCCTTTTGTTGGGGCTTTCTATAGGCAGCTCAAATACATAACAAAGCAAATATAGCATGTATCTATTCATCAACATGCGGCATGGTGCCTTTCAGAGCTGGGTACTATGTTCTCCCTATGGCGCAAATTCACTAAGCGCCGAAGCGCAGAATGCTAGCGTTAATTCGCTAGCGTTTGGCATTTTCGCTACTGCACAAATTCACTAACGAACGATGGCGTCGTTTCGCTAGTGTTACTTTGCATCCTTACGCCAGGTGAATTTTCGCTAGCGATGCAACTACGCAAATTCACTAACTTGCGCAGTGTACTGAACGCTACCTTTTACGCTAGACTTCCTTCGCCACCTCAGACCTGGCGAAGCGCAATAGAGTAGATAGGGATTGTTTCAAAAAGAGTCAATTTTTTTTCTAAGTCCCAAAAAACGCTGGCGTGTTTTCTACATGATGGGTGATAGGCTGAAAAAGATCGAAAATTTTTTGGGGCTCCCCTTCTTCCCCCCTACATTTCCTGACTCATGGCAACTTACCTAGACAGTGGGCACATGTGTAGGGCAAAATAACATTTATATTTGCTGATTGGAAGGTTTTCTAGGCATTTGTAGTGCAGATACGTGTTCCTCCACTGAAATTTGAATTTCGCGGCATATGCAAATTAGCCTTCGCTAGCGTAACTTCACTTTATATAGCGAATCAACGCTAGCACAACTTCGCAACCTTACGCTACCCCTGTGCGCAACTTCGGATTTTAGTGAATTTGCGGAGCGCTGGCGAAACTACGCCTGGCGAAGTGCGGCAAAGTTGCGCCTGGCGCAACTTCGCATCTTAGTGAATTTGCCCTATGTGTTTATGAGGTTTTTCTAAAATTTCAACAACAAACAAGCAGGTTTTGTGACTTAGGCCCTTGGGTGTGTGAATATGATAGGGATTTAGATCCTCACACCAGAGATCTACTGCTAAAACAAAAGAAATTCATTTTGTATCGGTGAATCAAATGCAAGTTACTCTGCATGTTCTTTATTAGGTGCCAAAAACAACACTGGTATTCTGGGGGAAACTGTTGCTTTGGTTTCAGAGTTTGAAGATTCAAGAAAATAGTGGCAACAATTCTTTTAACTAGAATTTTGTGATTTATCAGAGAATTCAATTTGAAAAAAGAGAAAGAATTTGGCAACCAAAATCTATTATATATTCTTAACAAAATTATTATTTGTATGTATAACATACAATAATAATTTTATTAAGACAATTCCTGGTGTTGCTGGTCTTTTTTTGCATATGGATTCTTTTTACCTTGCATCTGGGTTGACATTGGAGGTGGAGTCCTTTGTAATGAATTATATTATATTATAAATATGCTAGCAATCAGGATAATTGTGAATCCATATCCTTATAGTTAAAGACAAAAGGGCTTATTTACATGTGCAAGTTTTTCCCCCCAAAATGCAGTGTTTTCCCAGAATTACAGTGGCTTTATAGTTGCAAGGGGGAGTCGCATTTTGTTGTAAATTGGAGACAAGTCTGGTTGGCATAATTTCCAGTGTTTGCTGCACAAGTGAAAGACATTCTTTAGCCACAAGACCCAGAGCACTGAGGGAACCCTGGAGTTACTGCCTGGTCTGGAGGTGGTGGCTCCACGGTTCCTCGGTGTCGATAGTCATAGAAGCGCTGAATTTGGTACAGGAACACAGCGGCTGCAAGCACATCTATACTGAAGTGCAAGGAGCATATTTTGACACATGTACATTTAATGAATGGAGTTTTATGAGCAACTGACTGTGGAGAAAATTGCATGGAAGTTACTGCACTTGTGGATGTAAATGATCCCTATTGTTTGATAGTTCCTATACGTTCACATATAATAATATGAAAGATAATGCCCTTTGGCGTATAATCCTATTTTTGTGGGATAGCCCTGACACTTAAGAAATGAAGTGTGGCTAATATAGATGAAGGTTATATAATTTCCATATGTCCTAAAACAGGACTTCCCAACTAGATGCCTCAGGGCCTGATATGACTCCCCCAAGACTATTTTCTGGACCCATAGCCAGCCCATAGCTTCATCAAATCCCTTCTTGGGCCATGAGCATGTGGAATGTTTGAAAACTATCTCTCTCTATAGCAGGGGTCCCCAACCTTATTTAACCATGAGCCACTTTCAAATGTGAAAAGAGATGAGGGCAAACACAATCATGTGGGTGCCAAATAAGAGCTATGTTTGAATTTTGGTAGCACCAGTGTGCACTGGCAGCCTTCAGGAGACTCTTCTTGGTTTTGTGCAATCAAAACTTGCATCCAAGCCAGGAACTTAAAATTAGGCACCTACTTTGAGGCCACTGGAAGCAACATCCAAGGGGTTGGTGAGCAACATGTTGCTCATGAGCCACTGGTTGGGGATAACTGCTCTGTATCAATCTTGGAGATTTTAATAAAATGCTCCTGGGGGAGGACCAGACCAGGCCGATCAATTCATTTGGATAAACAAACACATTAGGTGTCACCTCAGAAGAGGTGTGCTTTAAAGGGGACCTGTCACCCACACATAAAAAGCTGTATAATGAAAGTACTTTGCAAAGTAAACACTTAGGGGCACATTTACTATGGGTCGAATATCGAGGGTTAATTAACTCTCGATATTCGACCATCGAAGTTAAATCCTTCGACTTTGAATATCGAAGTCATAGGATTTACCGCATTTCGAAGGAAAAATCATTTGATCGAACGATTAAATCCTTTCGAATCGAACGATTCGAAGGATTTTAATCCATCGATCGAACGATTTCCTTCAATAAAAAAATGCTTAGAAAGCTTATGAGGACCTTCCCCATAGGCTAACATTGGTGCTCGGTAGGTTTTAGGTGGCGAAGTAGGTGGTCGAAGTTTTTTTTTTAAAGAGACAGTACTTCGACTATCGAATGGTCGAATAGTCAAACGATTTTTAGTTCGATTCAAAGTCGTAGTCGAAGGTCGAAATAACCGATTCGATGGTCGCAGCAGCCAAAAAAAGAAGTTTTTTTTTTTCTAATAGTTCACTCAAACTAAGTAAATGTGCCCCTTAATCCAAATTCTTTTTTTCATTAAAACATCCATAAATGTGTTTAAATATCTGAGCTGACAATTATAAATTGCCTGCCCCGCTTCTATGCCTCAGGCATCGAGGCGGGGCAGTCAATTACTTTCAGTTTCGATTCAGCACTTCTTAGATGTCACTGCTCTCCTCACATCCCCCCACCCTTCTCACACTCTGTAATTTTGTAGGGCACTGTGCACGGGCATTAAACCCCACAATTCTGGCGCATATAAAAGATTTTGGGGTGATACACAACTTGCCTTAATAATTAAAATGGCTCCTGTCTGCTTACTGTGATTGTTTAATTCCAAGACTGAAAGAAACAAAATTTAAATAATATAGAGTGTGCATAAAGTTTATTTTGCTTAATTGACATGATAGAAAAGGATTTGGAATTATTTCTTAGGGTGACTGGTCCCCTTTAATGGCTCAATGCAGTCTACAATTTGTGTGATTTTCCCTTCATACTGATGGCCAATAAGCTGCCAACTCATTCAGAAAATATTGCTTCAGGTATGGGCAGCTCAAGTAAGCACTGGATCATATGCCAAGCTGCACTGCACTGAAGGCTTGTTGTAGAGAAGGTCTAGTCATTAGCAAATGGCTCAGCTGACATTAACTTGTGTGAAATGTTAGAAGGGCTAAGCTATATCGTCATTGCCTCAAAAGAGGTGGTTGCTTAAAACATTCACATGTGTCTATGGGGTAGCATCTACCATAGATTCTTGAAGCTTTGCTGTTGTTGAAAGTGGGAAAGGGCCTTCAGAGATCCTCATCTTCTGTTCTTCTACTGATTGTCTCTGATTGAAGCCATGCATATGACATAGAGTTCATACATGGATTCTGCAATGTCTAATCTCTATGAATAGAAGCAGTGAAAGAAAGAAATTGCATCCTGGATTTATGCTTTAAGAAGAGAATGATTATGGGAGCAACAAGTCCTCGTGTGGGAGAAATACATTTTACATAACATATTAACAATGCAGTGCTTTTCTTGTATCTAAGATAGATTATGTTTTCTGGCTTAACTGTTTAAACCCACAAGGATGAATGTTTTATTATGTTTTGAGTTCCTCAAATGTGTATTGTTTCTCATTGTGCGAGGAGATGAAACAATACGATATGATAAGCAGAAATACTGCAGAAGACAAATAGCTTTTAAGTGTAAGATTTGGTTTATATTTTGTCTGAGACTAAGAAATCTTAATGATCACTACTGTTGTCTGGGATAAGAAACAAAACAATATGCAGCGATTTGCTTTCCAACTCCATTGTTTTGCTTTTTAATACAAGTTAATCTTTGGATATTAAACAGAAAACTTTGTAAAATGGCACAACAATATGCTGAAATGACAAACAGAGGAGGATCAAAAGGATTACTTCAGATGCAAAAATACTTCAAGAAGAAGCAAAGCTACTGAGGCAGTTGAGGCTCTTGCCTCAGGCGGCAGCGCCCCACTAGGTACCAGGGGCAGCAAAAATGCCGCTCCTGGTACTTTAAGAGCCGAATTTCAGGTTTGAAAACTGGAAATTTGGCTCTTCTAGTGCAGAGAACACAGTTAGGCTCTCTACACTAGCATACTGGCCCTCTCTGCCACCCCCTGGACCCCCCGGACTCCTTCAGATACAAAAAGGTAAGCGCACAGGGGAGGGGGGCAGCAGCAACTGCTGCTGCCTCAGGCAGCGGAGGGGCCAGGATCACCCCTGCACACTAGTAAAAGTTAGAATGCTATATTGATTCTGTATAATACATAACCATACCAGTGTAAACAGCTCTAGACACTCTCTCTGTTTGTTTAGGATAGCAGCTGCCCTATTAGCTTGGTGTGACATCACTTCCTGCTTGAGTTTCTCCCTGCTCACTCATAGCTCTGGGCTAAGATTACAGCAGGGAGGGGAGGAGGGGGGGGAAGGGAGGGTAGGAGGGGGGGAAGGGAGGGGGACAGTTAGAGAGGAGCAAACTGAGCATGCTCATGCCAAGCCCTGGAGGTTTAAGATGAAAACAGGAAGTCTGATACAGAAGCCCATGTGTACACAATGAAAGGAAAAATATGCTGGGTTTTCTTTGACAGAAGACTAAGAGCAGCATTACTTTGAGGGTTTACTGGTGTATTTATATAGACCTTTCTGATAATGCTTACTTAATTTTAGCCTTTCCTTCTCCTTTAAATATTCCCTTTATTCACAATATTTTCAATAACACTATTAGACTTATTTACAATAGCAGGAAAAGGTGCAAGATGCAAATTATCTACAAGGGCCATTTATGTTTCACTTAAAATTTTACTTGTAAAATGGAATATAAAGAACTGCTTCTGATTATGACTGCAGGAAAACTGGAGGGGGTCAGTTGGTGGCACGTGAATGTCTTACACTTCATTTAGTGGGTTTAAGGCAGGAGTAAAAGAAGAAGCAGGGCCGACCAGCACTTAGACAGATCCACAGGACCAGAGAAATTCAATTAAAAAAAAATTTTATTTATACAAAGTTAAAAATATAAATCTGCATCTCCATCCGCCCTACGCGTTTCGCACCCATTCAGGGCGCTTAGTCATGACTAAGAATGTAAAAGAGTAAAGATGTAATTTGTTCCCCCACCACTAGAGGGAGTTAGTGGTTATGGAGGTTATAAAAGGGAGCCACACCCTAGATTTGAGGTCTTGGATGGGAGGAAGCTGTAGGATGCAGAAGCCTGGTAGGAGGAAGACCTGAAGGCAGAAGAAGAGAGGGGTAGTGTTTAGAGTAGAAAAGTTTAAAGTGTAGCCGGCACTAGGTGCCTGAGATAGTATAGCTAGTATGGGCCGTTCTATGCCCCAAAAAGGAGATCACGGTTTGAAGGGCTTTGAGTCAGCGAGCTGCCAGTGAGGAAAACCAGAATAACAATGAGGGGTGCTGGTCGAGCCCCGGATCATTGAGATGGAAGGCCTGGTCGGAATGATAAATTGGTGCTAAGGAACACCGGATTATCAAGACAGGCAGGAAAGACGGAGCCGTAAGTGATAGCCCTCCCTAAGTTTCCAGGTAAGGCCCTTTGGGACTAGAGAAAGGAATGTGTTAACCTGTGAGGAGGGAAATTGTGTTGGACGCTTTACCTTAACCTTGTGGATGTGCCTGTGTGGAACCATGCTTGCAAATAAAACTTTCAATGTTTTTTTCACGAAATCTGGAGTTTAACAGCTGGTAATCAACCTTACATATATGGCTACACATTGGTTGACTGCCCAGCAATGTTTATCCTAAGAGACAAGAAATAGAGTATTTCTTTTTTTGCCATAAAAAGGGATGACAAGTTATATAGAGGGCAGATGACTTGAATGAGTGTATATAAAAAACAGGCCCCTCGTCTGTTCCCCCCTACCAACACCCATGGGAAAACACAGATTGAATGGGATCCAAACAGATCATAAGAAAGTCAGTCAAAATTAAGTCTCCCCACATGGGTAGCTGCTTCAGTGATTTAGCCTGGACAGACTGCCCAAATATACTTTTCTGTGTATGGTCAGTCTTACTGGCATTAAATAATGTAACAGCATCAGACTCATGATACTACTGTGAATCTAATAGCCTGTAGTGCCCATCGCTCATCAGATATGAATCTCGTATAAGTTATAAAAAAAACATACATTGAAAGGCTAATTAGTCACCAGCCGAGATGGTGTATTGGGATTTATTTAATTATTCATATATCATGTGGATTTCCATAAGTGGCTGGTATTAAAGCAATGAGGTGGTGATCCTATAAAGGTATTTTCTAGCACCTCCAACATCCCCCATGCACCACGCAGGGATATGCTTAAATACATGCAGGGTAGATTGTTGCAAACACATCCCTTTCATTTTTACAGTGTGGGATTTGCAAGGCTATGCTGCTGAGGTGATAATTTTGCTCTTTAGGAAAATGATTTGTGAAGGGTTATGATGAACTATATGTAGCCCTACACTAGGCAAGTTGTTCTCTTATATTAACCTGATATAACTTTACTGATACAAACAGTACTCTCTCAATACAATGATTATGTATCAGTTCTGGCTCTGAGACAACAATTGTTTCTGTAACCTTGAGAAAACTGGGCAACAATTTATGGTTAAGGAGTGGAGATTCCTGTGGGGATGGCTTCCTACACCTCTAGGCCAATGTGTGTAATCAGTGCTCTTGGAGGATACAGGGAGAGTAGCAAGTAGGAATGGGGACTTACGGCTCTACATGAACAATGGTGGTTAAGACACCAGTAAGCAGTGGTACAGATGGAGCAGACTCAAATTCTTGAGTCAGGTTTTCTTCTTCTGGATGTATTCGGCTGTGTGAGGAACCCCTTGTAGTAAATCAGGTTTCACTGATTGTTGCAATCCCCCAAGGAAGAGTAAAAAGAGTAAAAGAGTAAAATTAAAAAGAGTAAAAAGAATAAAAGATACACACTGTATGGTTAGACACTGCACAAATATGCTGCTACTAAGCAAATTAGCTTTTTTTTTATTGTGGTATCTTTTATTGTAGTAACATATTGCTTCAAAACTACTGGGCTCTTGGAAAGCTGGAAAGTGTTGGATATTTTTGGTACAGCCTAGATTGGAATGTAAAAATACTTGGCTTCAACATAGCAGCAGATAGACCTCTACAGTCACCTACAAATAAGCTGGGGCATTTCGGGGCTCCTTGCCACCCTCAGACGGCCTTTGAAATGGCACCCCCCTTGTACCTGGCACAAACATTTCCAGAGCTGTAGCGCGGAGAGCGCTATTGGGCTCTCTGCACTAGCAGTGACAAAATTCTGATTTAAAAATCGAAAATTTCATCTCCTGAAGTTACCAAGAGTGGCTTTTTTGATGCCCCTGCAAACTTGCAGGCTGCTGCCTGAGGCGAGTTTCTCAACTCACCTCAAAGTAGCAGCACCCCTGAAAATCAGCCTTTTTATGCAAGAACTCCAAGAGATTTTTTCCATCCATTCCCATGCCACCAGAGGGGATCAAAACTTAGAGATCCTCACAGTTCAGTCCACAGGAAATCTGCCTGCAAGAAACACAACACAGGGAATTATATTGGATCCCTTTCCATTGTGTACGATTGGAATCACACAATGTATAATAGCCCTCAAGCTGGATTGTTGCCTGAAGGTACAGATGGAGTTTGGTGTCACTTTAAGGCTCTTTTACAAATGCAAGCACAAGTGCAAAGTGCTAAATGAGCACAAACTGAATGTGTGTATTATTGACACTATCTGTAAGACCAATCACTATTCAGTGTTCAATGGATCATCGGAAATATAGACACCCTGGACCTATGGAGTTGTATCTGAATTTGGTGCATATGTTGGTCAAAAAGCCTTTGTATCCTTAATAAGAAAAAGTATTTCCATCCGAAAGATCATTCCAAAATGAAAAGACACAATTTTTATATCATATTATGACCTACAGAATAAAAGCTTGTTCTCTTTATGTTTTCCATTTCATTTTATTTAGGCTGTTTATCCCCCTAATTCTGCCTCTGTTTGCCCGTAAGTAGCGAACACAGAAATAAATCAAGGTTTTTCCGTCCCTGGACTGACTTGCGTCTCTCATGCTTTGTTAAGAACGGATCTCCATGGAGCCCAAGGGCAAAGCTCTGGAGGTCTGTGCCGCAAAACGAATGAAAGGTTCTCAATATTGAAGCAATTAATAATTGCAATAAAAAAAATTTCTTTACAAATGAATTAGGGTCTCACTATTAACTCTTTGTTGCCTGGGATAAATTGTGAGCCATAGTTGTATTCATATGTAACCCTTTTACTTTTATATGTTATGAGGTATATGAGGTTCTATTAGTTATAGTAACTGCAGCCATATAAGTCATTTTAATGGCTGATATGATTAAAGCTATAGAGGTATTTGAATAAATTGAGTGAGAGAGACGTTGGCTGCTGAATTGGACATAAGGAAGCCAACTGCAACTTGGGAAACTGCACTGCACATATTATATATATATATATATATATATATATACTGTATATATTTTAGCTGAAAGGTTTTGGGGTTAAATACATCCTGGTGCCCACTGGGGCCCCTGGAGAAAACCCAGTGGGCCTTTGTCCTTTTGGGCCCCTCTGGCCCAGACACCATGACAGGTATGCTGCAGTGTGATGCACATGGGGGGGCTGGGTTGGGAGAAAGGCAGTGTCGTGGAGGTTTTGGGCATTTGTCTTGATATTTTAGGTGGGCCGTCGCAGTTACAGCTCAACACTCATGCTTAGCTGCTTTGAGCGTGGCACGCCTAGAATTGGGGCTAGTCCATCCTACCCGCTGTTTTAAATGGGAGAACTCTCAAACTATCATAAGGGCTTGTGACTTGTGAAACAAGAAGCCAAACATGGGATAAGAAATGGCCTGATTGTCAGCTTTATAAAATGTAGATGAGCTCTGCAACATCAGTATTCTAATATACTATTCTTTTGATATCTCCATTAGATAAATACAAATGGAAGATATGCAAAGAAGTTTTACAGGGTCATTGATGCAGGGTTCTGAGTGGGTGCAATAGTTGATTCAAGTCAAAGGCCGGTTCATGGAAAGAGAATCCATATCTGGTGGAGATTTGACATACATACAGTATCATTTGTAAAAGTCAAGTATGAGAGGAGATGGTCTAGATATCGGCCATGTCAACACAAGTCGGCATTTGTGGTCCATATTGAAAACATCAATGCTGTGATGAAAATGGCAATAAAGTTCTGTTTATGGTGCTTTGTCCATATCAATAAGCATCTTTATAGTACTTGGACTGCTGTAGTGCTGTGGTGTTCTTGCAGATATTGGGGGAGGGGGGGCAAAAAGCCTCTATTTATATAAATGATATATATATGTGATGTATTTTTTATATCACAACCAGGAGCTTGGGAAACACTCTGCTTATGGACAATACAAGTGAACAGTGTTGAGGGATTCTGTCATCCGTGTTTATGAATGTCCGTCAGTCACCACCAGTGTTTGTCTTGGGCAGAGCATTTCCCATGCTATATTAATGGCAGAGATAGTGTATAATTAGGGATATTTTGTAGTTCAGTTCAGGAGGGAATATGGAGGCCTCTGGTCTGGAGGGGCTACGGTATTACCCAAGCCTTCATTTAGCTTTAAAAGTTGGCCTGACTGGTTTGTCTAGTTCATTTTAGTGCATAATTTTGATCCATCAGATTGTTATGGGAATTTGCGATAATGGGCCCCATTGCAATACAAAGAAACCAAATTGAATGCCAAGAAATCCTTTACAGATCTAGAAAATGGAAAAAGATACAACAAGAGCAACTTGTATGTTAGAATAAGTGTTCCTTCAACAAGATAGTGTTGGTCTCCACAGCAGTAAAGCCAGGGAAGGGTCAGATAAGAAGTATAAGGCAGAATTCTGATCTCTTGTCACCAGAGGACAGAGAAATCAGAAATGAAGTGTGGCTTCAACTCTCGGTGGAGTGATTCACTTTCCATTGTCCGGCCAGACAATAGCCCTTTTATCTGAGCTTCTTCAATGCATTTTTAGATTCTTTTTCATTCCTGTATGAATTAAACTGGGCAACAATTAATTTCAGAGAGAGAAAGACAAAAAAAAAAAAAAGAATTCAACAAGGATCTATTACCCCTCTCAGCTTCTGTATTTGCAATGAAAATCTATTCCCTGACTCTATTATGTCTTCTATAATTTAATGCCCATTTTATTAATGGTCTGAAATAATTACGGAACCTTTTGTAATTCTCAAGTATGTTTTATTTAATTGTGCAATAAATGTATAATCGCTGCTTTCCATCTCGAGCTATTATGGTGGTAAAATTAACAATTATGCAGCAATGGGTTTAGGTCTCCTGGAAATTACTTCAGATAACGTGACGTGTATAAATCATTCATGAGTGCGATTTTATGAAAAGGGGGGAAAAAAGCGGGGAGGGAGGGTGGAAAGGAAAAAAAGAGATCTGATGACATTGAAAGCTGGAGACTTGAATTGTGTGAGATGGCAGCGATGCTTGTATTCATCCATGTGCTAACTATGTATAAGCATTTACTTGTGTGTATGTATGGGATACTACAGTATATACAGGTCATCAAAAACTATGGTGGCAATACTTAATAGCAAGGTTTTCCAGTGATTTATAAGGGTGCACTGTGAGGGGTGCTAGACTGGAAAAGTGGGAGCTGGAGCACGGCCTGTGGCACATGCTGGTAGTTCAGAGTAATGATGTGCATGCTATCAGTGAGTACATCACACACTTACGTCACTGTGTAGATTGATGAAAGTGGACAGATACTGAGCATGGCCCTCAAGGGAATAGCAGGGAAAATGGTTTCAGATTAAAGGTTAAAGCGCACATAAGCATTACAGACAGCGTGATTTACTAATGGCCTTAAATGAGAACTAAAGCTTAACTAAAAAAGAAGGCTAGGAATGTTGTACATTAGGTTTTGGGTTTCTATACCAGCCAAAAGGAACCACAGACCTAGCAGAGAAGATCTATGTCTCCAAAGATGCCCCAGTAGCTTCCCATCTTCGTTTCTGCTGATTCACTGCACATGCTCTGTGATGCTGTCACTTACTGAGCTTAGGGACCCACTCACAATATACAGTACACGTAGAATAGAAATGGCACAATATACGGCTGATTAGTAATTAATACAGATAATTACTACATGGCAGCACAGAAACCAGTGCAATTAGCATCAGAATTGAATAATCAGCCCTGTAGCATCAGTTTATATTACAGACCAACCTCATTTTCTGCTGGATAATTAGTGACAAGCCCTAAGCTTAGCTTCTCAACAGCTGCTCAGAGCCCACTGAGCATGTGAGTGTCACAGACACTTTCCAAGATGGTGACCCCCTGTGACAAGTTTGAAGTCCTGGATCATTGCTGCTATTGACAATCTGGAACTTTAGGCTGGTGCAACAATTTCAGTATATTAAATATGGCATTAGTTAGGGTTTAGTTCTCCTTTAAGTGCAGACTTGTAACAATCATGGTCTACAAAACCTAGGGGGTTATTTATCGAAGTCCCAATTTATGTCAATATTTTCTGCTACAAACTCTGATCAAATTTTTTACGCTTATTTATTATTACATTTTCCCCAAAATTTGCTTTGCTTTTTTCTGATTTTTCTCAACTCTGATTTTTGCCTGGAAACCCTGAAAACTTCGGGGTATTGCACAAAACCCAGCGCACATCAAAAAATCACTTCTCCCATTCACTTACTGTATATGCAACCTCGACAGGTCTGAGATGCCGGATTTTCTGATTCAGACTTTTCCATCCTCGGGGTTTAATAAATTCAGAAAAAATCTTGATTTTTTTGCATTCAGAGTTTAGTAAATAACCCCCCTAGAGTCTACGCAATGAACCCAATCTCATCATGCACTTCTACCTATAGCAGCTACGGCTTCCCTTAATTCCCTTAACTCAGGTTCCACAAGAACATAACCACTGCTTGCCTGTTCCTAGTGGCTTCCTATCTTCCAGCATTCTTGTAAAACAGTTGTGCCCCATTGCCTGCCAGAACTTATGCCTTGCACCTCTCGTTAAGTCCAGGTGGCATCTGAGTACGCCGAGGGCTCCTCCCAAGGCCAAAGGCGTTCACTTAACTGGTGAAGTCGAGCCGAGACCAGGGTGTTTGGCATCTGTTCTGGTGTAGGGTGCCGACCGTGACACTATCTATATGTTCCTGGCCAAATCCTCTGCTTCTCTCAGAGCAACCACTTAGTTGCACCCCCCATTACTACTGCTGTTTCCTGCATCAAACCCTTCTGTCTTGCTGCTCCTCAAATTTGGAATGCCATTCCTGAATTTCTCCGGAGAGAACCCTTTCTTAATGTCTTCAGATCTAAACTCAAAGGCTACCTCTTGGAGCACTTGCATAATACCTGAACTGGGAACTTATATGGCAGTGTCACCCACTGTAGCCTACAGCATTTACTATCCCTCCAATCTGTGTCTGTAGGTTATCCTCCCATTTAGACTATAAGCTCTTCAGGGCGGAGACCTCCATCCTTTTGCCTCCTTGACACTAAGCACTTAATTTGTATTGTAACTATACTTTATATATTTATCTGCATTGTATTTTTGCACTTATTTGTATTTACTATTTGTATTGACCCCTTCAAGAAGCGTTATACAAATAAAATGTACATATATACATAAATACAAAACAGCTTAAGGTCAGGATAGACAGTGATTAGGCAATCACCAAGAAACAGGCACGGAGTCAAACCTGAATAACAGAAGTGCTAGTAACATTAGACTTACGACTGGCTTGTCCAGTGTCCATGTCTGGCCTTTGTACAGACAAGGGACTGCATCAAGTTATTACAATGAGAGTACAGTGAAGCAGAAGAGAGCATAGGAATGAATTTCAGTACCATGGAGAGTGACTAAAGATACCCCTGCAGAATAGTGGTATGGCCATATGGTACAACCACAATGCACAAAGCCCTGGGTTTAAGCCTGACAGTGTGTTGCAGTAGTGCAAAAGGTTGGCCCTGTTTGCCATTTATTTTTCACAGTGATGTTGTAGGTTATTTTTTCCAGAATGTTTCATAATTCTTGCACCCCATAATATTCACAGCAAAGTATTCTATGTGCTTCTAAGTGCAAAACCAAGCTAGATTCTAGGCGCCTGTAAATATCTTGCAAATTGCACTCCCATTGTTAAAAGCATACAGCAGGCAGGGATGTAGCATATTCTGAACACCACATTTAAGCACATACAAGGCAGGACTATCTGTTTGGGGGTCATTGCAACATCAGTGAAATATTTTGCTCTCTCTGACATCAGTAAGGGTATATGGGTTTGTTTCTAGCAGTTATAAACAAGAGAGGTGCCAATATCTGTCCTTTCATTAGAGGCAAGTATGTGTTTTCTCTGTCCATGTTCCGACTTCACCCTAGAGCCTTTATCAACACAGTTACAGATACAGAATATAGATTATGTCAATCAAGTTCAACAATTCACAGAAACCATCCTGGTGCTGTTGATAACTCCATGGAAGCCACCATCAATCAGGTTCACAAAAAAACACTATGTCACCATCAATAACCTCCATGGGCTAGCTTTCTAAGCGCATTTAAGGGTTTGTCTTTTTAAATAAGCAACAAAATGCATAGCAGAAGCTGAAGGCATTTTTTGGTAGCTTAAGGCACAACATGTCTCAATGTCTTAAATATATTGATAATGAGTTGAGTGCAGAGGACTCATGTATTTGTCTATATGCATTTTGTGGTCACAGCCTCATTGCACCCCCCCTTAATGGTTTTAAAAATTAGTGGTGATCACAACTTTCCCTTGTTTGTTATAGATTTTACCTCTTTGCTTATGTCCTGTAAACACAGGGAATGTCATAGAAGAAAGAGCAATTAGGGTGATGTACTGTGTTAAGTCTCAGATAGCTAACTAATTAGCAAATATTTTTGCCAAGTTTTGCCTGTGAAAATGAAGCCTATAGACTACAATGGGTGAAAAAAATTGTGTTGTGCATCATAAAAATGTTGTCGGCCATAGATTTCAATGCATTTCAGCAAAGTTTTTCTTGAAGCCAATAGGGTCAGATTCGCCCGTCACTATAGTTAACTCTCTAGAAATTAATAACTGTGGCAGATAGGTGAGTACAATAAGCTATTCTAGCTTTTATGATCCTCTGTTAGTACCCCAGTAATAAATGAACAAAATGCCAAGACATTTCTTTGCCTCTGACTAGTGGCAAGATGGTTAGGTGTAGTGCTTATTCCTATTGCATAACAGACTGCTGCTTTGAGTGAAAACAAGTGAGAAACTGGGGATCTAATCATCTACAGTGCAAGGACCAGACATGGAGTAGCTTCAATTTCCCCTTTAAACTTCTATTATTCGCAGAAAACACCCACTTAATGCCTTTGCCTCTCTACGGATATTGAGAGGTGTAGTTCAACACCAGCTTGGGGCTGCAGGATGAACCGTGGAAGTAGCTGGATTTTAGGGTTTGGTTTGTATCTAGTGCACACTGAGCGTAATGGGTAATGGCACATCCTCTCCACCACTTAATAATGTAAGATCAGTTAGCTTCTCTAGTGCACTGTGTATAGGCACCCCAAGCACAGGGGGAACTGACACCCCAAGCACATCATATAGTAAGAGACATTGGGTTGAGGTACCACAAGCACATAATAAACAGTGTACGGCTATGGATACTGACACTCAGGGCCGGAACTAGGGGTAGGCAGAGTAGGCACGTGCCTAGGGCACAAAGCCGGGGGGGTCGCCAGGCACGCACCTACTCTGTCGCCTACCCCCAGTCCGGTGCCCGACTCTTTGAAGTTTTTACGGCTTCTTGCGCTCCCGCGCATGCGTGCGAATGTATCTCTCGGCATGCGCACATTCGCGCCAGTTCGCGCATGCGCAGAAGCGCAAAAGAAGTAAAAACTACAGCTTTTCTTGCGCATGCGCACACAAGCGCCACCTTGCACATGCGTACTTGGGCTCAGCCGGCGCCGCATCCGCCGGCTTGCCTTGGGCACCTGTGTGGCGCGGCCCAGCCCTGCTGACACTCCAGGCATATTATACACAATAAGAGTCAATATTTAATGAATGGGGGAGGTGTATTTGACGCCTGCCATTCCATTTTTTCATGATGCCTCCCTATTTTGCTGTCCCGTGTACCCTCCTATTTATCCATTTACTCTCTTACTAGTTTCTTATCTGCAAGTGCCACTACTGTATCCTTCTTTTAATTTGCATTTAAGTAGTAACCTTGCATTTTGATGCCCCCCCACCATATTTCTGTGCTCTGACTCCATGATTTCCAAAATTTGATATGCATACGCTAGAATTGTTGTACTGTTTCCAGACTGGTGGGGAAAGGGGCATAGGGAAATTAAAGGAATTGTTCAGTATAAAAATAAAAACTAGGTAGATAGATAGGCTGTACAAAATATACCTGTAGTTAGTTAGCCAAAAATGTAATGTATAAAGGCTGAAGTGACTGGGTGTCTAACATAAGAGTCAATATATAAGTTAAGGGAAATTGATAGGGCAGACCTAATAAAAGATAAAGAAGAAAGAAAGGGAGTAGAGAAGTAAGAAATGGGATGTGCATTTATAACAACATATGCCCCAGGATCACAAGAAATAAATAAAATCATAAAGAAGCATTGGAACATTTTAGGAGGGGATGAGTTATTAAAAGGAAAGATCCCACCAAAAACCCAGAGTGATCTATAAGAGGGCAAATAACTTAGGACAAATACTAGTCCGTAACTATGTTCCAACGAAAAAAACAAGCAATATAAAACAGAAAGATGAGTGGAAAGGTTTTTTCCCATGTGCACTGTGCAAAGCCTGTAAATATGCTGAGAAAAAGAAACAATTTAAATCTAACGTTACAAACAAAATGTATAATATAGAAGACTGTATGAAGGGCACAACAAAAAATGTGGTGTATTGTTTGGAGTGCCCTTGTGGCCTACAGTACATTGGTACGACAAATAGAAAATTGAGAGAAAGAATAAACAAACACGTTAGGAATATTGAGAAAGGACTTGAAAAACATAGTGTGTCCAGTCATTTTAATAAGTACCTTCGAAAAAGCGCCTGTAAGAAACTTACCCTGGTGGTCTAGTGGGCAGCAGGTCCACGGCGTGTCCCTGGCATGGACACCGGCTATGCTGCTCCTGTCCTTGCCGGCACCATTTTTGGATCCCTAGGGCGCGCGGCGCACCTGCGCATCTCTTAAAGTCGCAGGCACGCTGGCGTGATTGCACCAGCGCGCAACAGCGGGAAATTGCGCACGTTTTGGCGCCAATTGGATCCCTATTTAAGGCCCATTCAGACCTGTAGCTAGTGCCCGTTATAGGATCATATCCTGTGGTTTCCTGAGCTTTTTGCTACCTGTTTCTGAATTTGCTATACTGACTGATTATCTGTGTTTGACCCTGCTTGTTCCTGACTACTCTGCATTCTGTATTCTGACCCTTGCCTGCCTACGACAACGATTCTTGCTTAACCCTTTGATTGACAACCTGGTTTGACCCTTGCCTGCCTGACGATTCTGATATCCGCCTGCCTCGACCCTGCCTGTCTGACCATCCTTCTGCCTTATCCAGTCTGTCTGATTATCTGGTTTTGACCCCTTGCCTGCCTGACGATTCTGCTATCTGCCTGTCCTGATCCGGTCTGTACCGTTTCCACCAGACGCCTTGTCCTTGACCTTCTGCCCAAAGACTCTTGCTATCCGGTCGTGCCCCTTTGCCTGCCAGAACTCCTCGCCTTGTACCCCTCGTTAAGTCCAGGTGGCACCCAATTAAGCTGAGGGCTCCTCCCGAAGCCCAAAGGTGGTCACATTACTAGTGAAGCAGAGCCGAGACCAGGGTCCTTGGCATTTGTTCTGGTATTGGGTGCCGGCCGTCACAGCGCCAAAGGCTTGAAATTTTGGGGAATTATGATAGTAACACAGAATTGGAGGGGTGGTGACTTAGTAAGAAAAACACTACAGGAGGAAAGTAAATGGATATACAATATGCAAACATTTACCCCAAGGGGATTAAATATAGATATAAATTTAAGAGCATTTTTATAAGTATTAGGAAGTTTTTTGACTATTTTTCACAAATGAGGGACACAAATAATTTCACTAAAATTATTGAATACATAAGGCAATCACTTAGATTATATACATAAAAATGAGTTACACCTTTTTAAATGTTTAAAATATTTATTGAACTTAAAACTTAGAAAAAATGGATTTGAAACTGATGATATTTGTTAATATATGAACTGTAACTCCCAGCACAAAAGAAACTATTCTCTGTAAATGGCATAAGGTTGTGCCGATACATTTGTGAATCCGGAGTGACTGTTAAGGATAAAAGCACTTGAATAACTTATGCCCCAACTGTATATTTCAAGAGATAAATAGATACAAACAGATCGCGTTACCATAACAACCCACATTCATCACACACTGTGCGAGCTGTGGAAGTGATGTAAAGGAAAGCCAGGGTGGAACGCAAAACCGGAACCGGAAGTGATCGACATCGCAACCAGGAGGAACTCGGATTTAAAAGACAGGACGGACAATTCATTTTTTATGCCTCTGATGAAGCTGACAAGATCGGTGAAACGCGTTAGGTGAGAAGGACACTTCTTCCAAGGGTTGCAGGAAGTACCACGGAGTGAACAGCAAAGAAAGCCGGCAGAGCTATATGTAGCGCCCTATATGGACTACATGCTATTGTTTTTATATTGAAAACGTGAGTGTAATTGATTTTAAATTATTATTTTAAATAAAATAGGACTACACTATCTTTCATTTTCTATCTCTCTCCCTGTCTTGGAGTCAGGAGACACGTGTGCAGCTGAAACCTGAATGGGAGCCCACATTATATACAGTATGCTACCAGATCTTTTGGTTTGTGAGTAGAAAATTCAGCCATTGGTGAATGCTCACTGCGGTTTTGTGAACTTAGATCTAGAAATGTCACTACCAATAGTTGCTAATATTAGTATAAATTCTGCTGAAGAGGGAAACAGTGGATAATAGGCACCCTTAAGATAATTGTTAATGAACACCGGGTGTTACCTCATTTATTAAACATACTGCACTATATTAGTTTCTGACTTCTGTTGCCATAGGCACTGGTCTCACATATTATATATTGGAATCGTTTTGGAACAGTGGAGAGACTGTAAAGAGACCGGCAAGGAGGAAAAACCTAAAGGACTGACTATTCCATAAAAACCTTTTTTTTCTTTCTTTTAGTAACCAATCAGAGACTTGAGGGAGGGTCACATGGGTCATAACTGTTGCATTTGAATTTGAGCTGAATGCTGAGGATGAATTGCAAACTCACTGAACAGTTATGTCCCATGTGGCCCCCCTTATAGTCACTGACTAACTCAGTTAGAAAGCTGTAAAGCAGGAAGTAGTGTTCTGGCTATTATGTTAGACATCCAGTCACTCCAGCCTTTATACATTACATTTTTGGCTAACTAACTATATTAAAAATATTTTTTATTTTGTACAGCTTATCTATTTACTTAGTTTTTATTTTTACACTGAAATGTTCCTTTAAAACCAAGCCCAACAAAAAAGAAAAAGGGTAGCTGGTTGATGGTCCTGACACACATAACCCAGGAACAGTTAATTAATCACAGCAGCAGACAAGCCCGGATTTGTGGCGAGGCCACATAGGCTCGGGCCGAGGGCGGCACATTTTTGGGGGCGGCATGCCGCCCAGCCGCCTGTGCTCCCCAGTGCTTCGGCGCTCGCACGCTTTAGGTCCAGTGTGTGGTAGTGCGGGCGGGCGCTAGGACCGTGTGGAGCGCACGGCCTAGGGGCGCCCACCCAGCGAATCCGGCACTGGCAGCAGACAGGAACTCAACGTAAGCTTTTTTTTTCTCCTCAAAGTGCAAGTCCAGGTCCTGCCACTAGGGGATTGGCTAAGCTGCAGGAAGCTTCAAATTTCTTTCACCAGCCGAGCCAGTCCTCTTGAGGCTGTACCAGGACTCACATCTAGAGGGGGGAAAACAGAAAGTTATGCTTAGACAGGGCCGGATTTACATAGCGGGCACCCCTAGGCCCACTGCTGTTCACCGCCTCTGTTCCCTCCCCAATATTCATGTAAATAGGGATTGGCACACAGAAAATTAAAAAAATGATTGTATCTCCTGTGCAATCAGTCTTTTTTAAACCAATGTGGGTGTGGTTGGGCAGCATGCCGCCCCCCTAAAATCCTGCCGCCCTGGTGGCCTTTTCACAAATCCAGGCCTGAATATAAAGGGGGCAAAGCTGGGGACCCCTGCCTTAGACCATTGCCTGTGCCCAGGAGTGCATTCCAAGTCAGCAGAGTTTTCTATTCACATGAGTAGACAGAGCTGAGAAGATAAACAAAACTTATTTTAAGGCAACATTAGAATAGCTATAGGACACAGGTAATTGGCATACCTATTGAGATAAAACATTTTAATTTATAGGTGCTTTCAAACGCTGTGAGGCCCAACACCCTTCGAATGAGGATACTGAGAAAGTAAATTAGAGCACCATAGGTTTTATGGTTTCTGCTCAGCATCTGTGTTTTACAGAGTTTGGAATATGCATTCAGCACTTTGACCTTCAAAGATTGCCATACACTGCCAGTCTTCAGTGTCATCAAATTGATCAGACAATGGACCAAATAGACTACACATTGGTGCAGTCACATTGCACTTTGGCTCTTCTTCATTTCCTGATGCATCTGGCTCCTGTTGAAATTTTCTGGACAGATCATCCAATAGGATCACAGGATGGTCAAAACTAGTGATGGGCAAATAAATTCGCCAGTTGCGAATTTGTGTCGAATTCCCACGTTTGCCACGGCGAATAAATTTGTGAAACTGGCGCGAAAATTCACGCTATAAAATTTGATCGCGTCAAAACCACCGTGCGTCAATGTTAATAGGACGCCCATTGACTTTAACGGCAGCGTCAAAATTGAACCGAGCATCAGAATTGAAACAGGCATCAAAACTTACGCAGACGTCAAAATTCGAGTTTGCAAACTTTTCTCCGTTTCGCAAATTTCTCGGGAAATTCAGGAATTTTTCTGCGAATCACTAGTCAAAACTAATGTCCAACTTGACTTACATGTTAAGATGGTTAGACAGTATGGTAGTAATCATCCAAACAGCCCAATCATCCAAACAGCCAAATCAATCAATTTGGGTCATGTATGGACAGCAGTAACAGTCACCCTAGAATATAACCAAAGACAAATATTAAATGTTGTGTATTTACCACTCTAGGCAACACAAGACTCGTAAAGGATATGAAGCTTTAAGTTATTGTCCTTCACTCCCAAATGCAGCAGAATACGAAATCTCTTCTGTACACAGAAATGGAATAGTTTTTATTCAAAGTGTAAACAGCACTTGTGTACAGACAAAGAAAATTAGCATTCATTTTCTCAGTTGCCATCATCTCGAATGTTACTAATGGCCTGTTATCACTACCTCTCAGCAAGTAAATGCCTTTGTTACACAATTCATTACAAATGGCTTTCCACAGGATTATCATTAATAAGTATGAGGTGAGCATTCACCATTTCGACAGGTAAGCTTCCAGTTATTGGGAATCGTACTTGAGCCCACTGATATTTAAAAACTAGGCAGACAGTCTTGATCACTAGAAAGCAAAGACAGTCTTAAATGGGGGTAATGCTCAAAAGTGTATTGAATTTAAATTCAGATTAACTTCTTCCATTTGCGCAACAATGGAGGCTACAAAGAACCAGCAATATAGAAGAAGCCAGTATCTCACAGATGTCGTTTTCTGTTTGAATGGCCTCTAGAAGATCACCATTATGGCACAGCATTTTCTGCTGAATTGTGCTTAGCCCAGGGGATACCTAAAGTGACATATTATATCATTTACAATCAATAGTGAATTTCCTCTTGTAGTGGCCCCTTCTTTACCATCGTCTTTCATTGAGCTGGTCCCCATGGCATCATCTAGGCAACATCTTTGTTGTAATTGTGCCCCCTCCCTCGTTGTTGCCAGGTGCCTCCAGCATCACTGGGTGGTTATCTGTAAGGGAAGCCATTGAAATCAGAGAGCCAGTCATATTTCTTTTCTACGTAAGGTGTTAATTGTACTTTTAAATGTATGTGTAGTTGCTAGCCTTCTCCTGAACACCAGCACTGCCTTGCTTGCTACCTACTCTGCTCTTGACCAAGGCAATGACCTTACTTTCCCTACTATGTAGGGGTCCACATTACTGGCAGGGATTCCATCTTTTCCATTTCCATAATCATCCTTCATTTGTATTGTGCTTACATATACTGTAAATTATTTCCCCAGTGGAGCTTACAAACATAGGTCACAAATACATACTGTAATAAAAGTACCTGGTGGTCTAGAGGTGCGGCGGCATGGACGGCCGCCACGCCGCCGCGCTCCTTCTTCCTCCCAGCGCCATTAGGGCCGTGCTTCCTTCCTCCTCCCAGCGCCATTAGGGCGCGCCTCTTAATGGCGCAGGTGCGCTGGCGTGATTGCGCCAGCGTGTTCTGGCGCGAAAACGCACATTCTGGGGCGTGGAATTCTTGCCCTATAAAAGGCCCATTCAGACTGCTGACTGATGCCCGTGATAGAACTTGTTTCTTGTGGTTCCTGAGCCTTGTGCGTTTGATCTGTTCTGAATCTAGTCTGTTTGATTACCCGTGTTTGACCCAGCCTGTTCCTGACTATTCTGCATTCTGTATCCTGACCCTCGTCTGCCTACGACAACTCTTCCTGCTTAACCCCTTGATTGACAACCCGGTTTGACCCTTGCCTGCCTGACGATTCTTGATATCTGCCTGCCTCGACCCAGCCTGTCTGACGATTCTGTTGCCTGCTCCATTTGTACCGTGACCTTCGGCCCAAAAGACTCTGCTAACAGCCGTGCCCCTTTGCCAGCCAAAATATCTCGCCTTGCAACCCTCGTTAAGTCCAGGTGGCACCCAAGTAAGCTGAGGGCTCCTCCCAAAGCCCAACGGTGGTCACACTACTGGTGAAGCCGAGCCGAGACCAGGGTGCTTGGTATTTGTTCTGGTATCGGGTGCCGGCCGTGACACATACACCCTATGGTCAATTTTTATCAGGAGCTATCTATCACTTCCAAAATTTTGGCCAACATACTTTTTCTTTAACATATGTGGGATGGGTATCTAATAAATTGACTTAAAACAAGAACAGGCTTGATGTTTTCTCCCCTTATTTCCTGCCCTCCTGAAGTTAAACAGGGTTAAACATTTGCATTATTTGATGTATGGTTTCTGCATTGCCAGTAACACTTCCTCCCCAAGAAGCAATACTTACCATTTTAGATTATTAATGAAGATCTTGTTTATATGTTACCAAACAAGTTGAAAGTTAATTAAGCAGTATGTATTTGATCACAGTAAAAGTAGATATATTTGTGATTAGATTTTCAGCTTTAGACCTCGCACTAAATATGTTGGACTATTGGACCCTTAGGGTCGTTATTTATCAAAGTCCAAATTTATCTCAATATTTTCTGCTACAAACTCCAATCAAGTCCGCTCGGGTTTTTTATGCTTATTTATTATTTCATTTTCCCGAAAAATTTGCTTAGAGTGAAAAAATCAGATTTTCGAGATTTTTTTGGATTTTCACAATTTTTTTCTGGATTTTTCACCAGATTTCTTATGCTTTTTGCCCGAAAGCTCTGAAAACTTCGGGGTATTGCACGAAACCCAGCACACATGGGACTTCTCCCGCTGACTTATATGCAACCTCGACAGGTCTGAGATGCCGGATTTTCAGATTCAAACTTTTCCATCCCGGGGTTTAATAAATTCCCGAAAAATTTGTGATTTTTTAAAAGTCCGATATTTATATAAAAAAAAATTAACTGTTACGAGGATTTATTTATGTGGGGGGGAGGTACCTTAAAATGATCTTTGGGTACCAGCTTCTCCTCAGAATGGCTCAACTATTTATGAAGGCAGGGGTTGCAGAGTTAACTCTGAACAGAAGCTGATGAGTCAAATTCCAGATCTCAAGCAGATTTGATTTTTCCATGGGAACTAGTTGTACTGACCTATAAATGAGTGATGTCCAAAATTCCTTTGTCCCTCAAGGGCAGAATGTTTCCCTTACTATTATTAGAAATCATTTACAGGATATATCAGATTAATAACAACCTCTTACATTTCCACAACCTTGTTCTTTTTCAATTATCCCTAAAATTGGACTTATTGCATTCACAGACTAAAGGCACATGGGACATTTTGACCTCTTCTTTTATTCACCAGAGGAGCATCCCTTCCCATTTAAGCCCACCTAATGCTGGCGCAGTGATGATTCATATTAGTCAGAATACATGTGATTGTTTGTTTGTTTGTTTGTGTAGTATTTTTTCTTGTTTGGATTTAATCTGTTATCTGTTTGCTATTCATCTAACAACCAGGCATTTGTCTGGAAGGTGTTGTGCAGAACTAATAATAGAGAGACTAAATAGAAAGGATAAAATTAAAAAGAATGCAGTAAATATAATCATCCTGTTTTCTTACATTTTGTTTGCAGAGGGTTACTGACTCAATGGTCCACCGTTACTGGCTTTCTATTTACAACAATGTGAATAGCCTTGTGCAGAAAACACATTTATTTTAGATGCCAGTGACAGGCTGAATGTTGCGCTGATCAAAACATTGAAGGAGTTATTTAAAGCAGCAAGTGCTGGAGAACGAAGGGGTACAATATAGCACCCTAGGTTATTTACTAAACTCTGAAAATTTCTCACTATTTTCTCCTGTGCACATTGTCCAATATTGTCCAAATCGTGTGATTTGTTTTCAGATTATCACCCGAACAGCCACAAATTATTCTGATTATTGTACGAAACCCAGCACAGATCATGTTTCTTCCAATTGTAAATGTGACATTTGCCATTGACTTCTACATCACCTCAGCAGGTTTGACATGGAGTACTTTTTTATTTGGACTTTTAGCAGCCTCAGGCTTTGATAAATCACAAAAAAATTTGTTTTTTGTTTTCTCCGTATAAATTGCGTTTTCCCCTTTAAAACTCAGACCAGGAAAAGTCTGACTTTAATAAATAACTCCCTTAGTGTTAATTTATAGAAATCTTGCACCAGGGGATTTGAGTGCATCCTGTACTTGCATCTTGTGTTAAATTCAGTACAGGGTGCAAGATGCAGCACTGTGGGAGTATTGCAATCTTGTTTTTATTGACTACCATGGACAGGGGGTATAGGACTCCTTATCACCTTGCACCCCTTAAAGCTGCCTAACTTAGGGTTGCCACCTGTCCGGTTTGGAACTGGAGAGCCTGGATTTACCCAAATTAGGAAAATTAGGCAGGATTTCCTATGATTTATCTGTCACCACGTCATAGCTCCACCCCTGATGTCATGACCCGCCCCTGCCACATCATGGTCCCACCCTGTTACGTTGCAGTCCTGTCCCCATTTCATGCCCAGAGTTTCATGGGACAGAAGTTGACAACCCTAGCCTAACTTGAGAGTTTGAATGATGTGCACACTAGCTAGTGAACCAAGGGAACATACGCAAAGTGTCAGACTCAGGCCCGGATTTACAAATGAGGTGCCCCTAGGCCATCTCCATTCATCACCCCCATATGCATACTCCTCTAAGTCTGTGTCCCCTTCCGCCTGAGGCCCTCAGTGTCGCTCTGCCACAAAGCCTCCAGAATATTTTCAGAAAAACTTTCTATCATTTTCTGGCGTCAGTGCAGGAGATCAAAGAGAAACTCTGGACTTTTAAATAAATATCTGGGACTCTGGACTGAGGTATCAAAATCACAACTGTCCCACAGAAAACGGGACAGTTGGGAGGTATGCTATATGATGGCTGTGATAAGCTGCTTGGCTAGCAGTGGGTTAATTATTCTGTTTAGGTAAAGTAATCAGACAAGCATAGTAATTTCTGGTACAATTAGGGGCAGATTTATTACGATTATAAGAGTAAATTTGAATTTCCAAGTTGAATTTTTGGTCAAAACTCACAAATTCGAGTTGGGAAAAATCCAAACTCGAATTTGAATTTCGAGATTAATCATACCTCGACCCTGGAACTAACCCAAATTCAATAGGTCGCCGCCTAAAATCTGCCGAGTTCATGTAGAAGTTAATGGCAGAGGTCCTTTGACCCATATGAAAATATTAATAGCCTTCCTGACATTCAAGTTTTTTTGGAAAAAAATGCGATTTCAATTGCGTTCGAAATTGATTTTTCGGGTCTATAATATTTGTTTGAATTTTAGATGTTTGATTTTTCTTAAATAACATACCATTCTAGTTTCGAGGTCATTCGAGTTCATACGAGGTAAAAAAAAACTCTTATCACTCAAATCTGTCCCTTATTATGGCATGAAAGGTAAACATGGCTGCTCCATGCTTGGCCTCAGCTTACGCAGGAAGTGGGAAGCAGGAACAGGAATATGAATCATAAGACAATGGCAAAACAGCAGGAATGGCCTTACCCAAAATACCCACACAAGCAGGTAACTACAATGGCTATTCCCCTATAATTATATGATATTATATGATAACAAAGAGAAGAAATGGAAGGAAGGATTGATAATAATATATAAGGAAAAGTGGTCATTAGAAATAAGAAAGTGGGTCTGTGATCTAAGGTTATCTGGTTGGCCCCTGGCACCCCAGTCTGATACTGCACCCACATACCACCCCAGATGGTAGGCAGCACTGTGTTGTTGTACACATCATTGCACTCCATTCTGGATGTAAATGAGCCTTCATGTTCTATAGCCCTGGTGTTTTTTGTTTGCTTTGCTCTCCTTTTCTAGTCTAGTTTTAATGTCATAATTGTAATCAACAGGCCTCATTGCCCACAAGCATGTTTTTAATGTACTCATTGTATTGTGCAAACCGACTGCTTCCCAATGTGCGAGTCTCTTTTCATTTTGCTGAAGGGGTCTGCCCGTAGCAAGTGCAGTAGATCAGTTTGGGAGTCGTGTAAATGACCTGTCACACGGTCATTGATCAACGCTGAGATCTGTATCAAATTCAGGAGCTGCGAGAGGGCAGCTCCAATTAGAAACTAATCAGACAAACCCTGCTAATGGGTGACAAAGCTGTGACCCATTTAATGGCCCGTGCTCAAATCATGTCCTCTTTCATCAGCCAAGAAGCCTTTACAATTAATCATAGATCATTTATCAACTTGTAAAGAGCCTTTCTCTGCCTGGATCGTAAACTGTTGACGACTGGAAATAATTAACGGAGCAGATGAGTTGTGGAACAACGCGGGCCAAGATGTAGTTAAACGGGCTCATGTCTATTTATTGCTTTTTTATTTGATATGGAATTAGATATACATTGCAAGCAATCATAAGGATCAGTCTGATGCTAAATCATCCAGTATAGATGTTATGCACAAACCTCCTGTTATTTGTCCAGTCAATATATATTCACATTGATTATGCAGTACTACTAATGATACAAATAATGAAAACCTTGCGCCAAAAAAAATTTGCCTTTGAAACCACATTCCATGGCTTCTGTGCAGTATATTAAAGGTGCAAAGTTTGCTTCTAATCTAATCACCTATAACATTTACTTGTCACTTGTTTAAAAACATACATTTTATCGGCTGCTATGGGTTACTGGTACAGCAATCGTATGAAAGTTATGTCCGACAACTGAAAATCGTACGATCGGCAATACACGCAGAGATATTATCGGCAGGCGACAGAAATTTCTTAACCTGTCCGATCGACCAAACGACCGATCTCCGCCAGATGAAAAATGTCGGGACTCTCCCCACACGGTCCGAAAATTGTGCGAACCCTCAATTTGTACGATCTGATCTTTGCGTCTATGGCCAGGTTTACATTATCACCCTGTATTTCTGATCACTGAATACACAGGGGGTTATTTACTAAACTCCAAATGCAAAAATCACGAAAAATTCAGGACTTTTTTTAAATAAAATCTGACTTTTAAAAAAAATCACGATTTTTTCGGAATTTATTAAACCCAGAGGATGGAAAAGTCCCAATGATTTTTTTTGAGGTGCGCTGGGTTTCGAGCAATGTTTTTCAGGTTAAAATTAAAACCCGAGCGGATTTGATCAGAGTTTGTAGCAGAAAATTTTAAGATAAATTCGGACTTTGATAAATAACAGTGTGGTAACTCATTGTGTTATATTGTATATCATTATACAGTGAATAAAAGTACCCCCATTGTAAAATATAAGGATATTATAAGGCCAAAGGCCTCGTGCATTTGTACAGGTCATGGAACCCCTGAGGTTTAGTGATGGGCAAATTTATTCGCCAGACGCAAATTCGCAGCGAATTTGCGAGATTCGGCACCGGTGAAAAAATTCACGAAACGCCTGTGAAAAAACGGACGCCGGCGTCGAAAACGGACGCCTGTTTCAAAAAACAGCTGCCGGCATCAAAAAATTAGCGAAACGCCGCCGGCATCTTGCTTTTGACGCAGTCGGCATTTCGCGAATTTTTCGCCGTTTCACGAATTTCCCGCAAAATTCGCAAATCTGGCGAAGCGAAATGGCGCAAATTCGCCCATCACTACTGAGGTTACTTCTAATATCTTCATATTTTCCAACTTTATTAATTATAATACACAAGGCAAGTTTTAGTGAGTCATGTGACAAAAATTACATCACTAAGCTCCATTTATAACTGATAACATCACTCAGAGCCTTTTATATAGTGAATAAAGTACCCCCTCTTGTAAAATATAAGGATATTATAAGTTACCGAGGAGTTTCATGACCATATAAAAACACAAGGCCGAAATTTCAGTGAGTCATGTGACAGAAATGACATCAGAACTCACCGTTTATAACTGATGACATCAGAACTCACCGTTTATAAGGATATAATTTACAAGATATTCATGGCTTTTGTGTATTATAATGATATAACTTACAGGATATTCATGGCTTTTGTGTATTATATAATAATATTGGGCTGTGGTGTATTTTTTGGTTTATTTCAATTGATAAAGTTTGAAGTTTCAAGTCTCCCACAACACACGCATCAATTATCATATGAAAGATCTTTTCATATATAATATCGATGTTTCTATGGCCACCTTTAATTCTTCTTTTTAACTGATAGGTACAGGCACAGGACCTGTTATCCAGAATGCTCGTGACCCTTCTGCATAAGCGATGTTTCCATAATTTGGATTTCCATCTCTTAAGTATATAAAAAATAATTAAAAATTAATTAAACCAAACAGAATTTTTTGTCTCCAATAAGGATTAATTATATCTTAGTTGGGCTCAAGTACAAGGTACTGTTTTATCATTATAGAGAAAAAGGGAATCATTTTTAAGAAATTTGAATTGTTTAAGTAAAACATAGTCTATGGGAAATGATCCTCCCATACTTAAGTGATTTCTGTATAATGGGTTTCTTGATAACAGACCCCATACGGAAATATGGCCAATTATAAGTCATATAACAGCCAAGACCTACACATGAGTCAATAAACTTCCTACTACCAGTCTGGAGGGACCAGATAATATTAGTCTGTATATGACATCTTACTGTAAGCCTAGGATATCCGATATTGTGCATCATTTTTACATTGCATTATATTTGACTTGAATTATTCCTGGGAATTTTTTCTTACGGCTTTTGTAACACAGTATTGATTTTATAGCAGTATATCAATTGTGTAATTCCATGCAAGGTAAACTTTAGTGTAATTTTGAACAATAATGCATTTAATACATCTTTTAGATTGCACTTCATTATATTTGAGGTTTGGAAATGTTTATATCACCCAGCACAACAATGGGCCCAGGCCGAGCTGAGTCGTTGCAATTTGTTTTCTTTCTATTTACCGATGCAAAGCACTACATGTTTCTGAAACTTAGGGGTAGATCTACTTATGTTTGAATGGTAAATTCGAAATCAAATTTTCAAATTGTTCTTTTGGTCAAAACTCACAATTTCGAATTTAAAAACCACCAATTTGAATTGAATTCGATTGTGAGATTTATCGCGCCTCGACCATGGTGTTGGTTCTAATTTGATACTTTGCAACCAAAAACCTGCCGAGTTCAGGAAGAAGTCAATGGCAGAGGTCCATCAAACCATAGTATTCCTGACATTCAAGTTTTTTTTCGGATGAAAACTCGATTCGATTTAGATTAAAAATTTTGAGTCATTCCCATTCGATCAAATGTTAGACATTCGAGTTATTTCATAAATAACCTCCCATTTGAGCTGTGAGTACATTAGAATTTATTAGAGTTAAAAATTAATTCACATAACTTCAAAATTCGACCTTTGATAAATAACCCCCTTTAAACCTTACCAAAAAATATCTGGCCCAGGGTTGCTCAAGGAGGACATCAGTTTGGTCAAAGACATGGTCCAATAAGCTACCAACTTGGTCTGGAGAGTCTATGTTAGCGGCTAAAATTGGACAATGTATGGGCAACTTTTATCCAATGTAGATAAGAGAGTGCAGCTATACAGGTAGAACGAAGCCATCAAACTTTTACAACTACAAAAATATAAATCTGTAAGGTAACAGAAGACAACTCATAATTACTGTTTGTGTAAAAAAAATGCTAGACTTTGGGGGAAGAAAATGTCATTGCAATATGTACGGTGGCAGTATGCCATTATTATAGCTGTAGCTGTAGGTAAATATTCATCCAAAATTGAAAGCTGAAATAGCTTTGAAGTAGTATGTAAATACTATTAAAACAATCTAGGGCTCTATTGGAGCATTGCACATTGCATGTTCAAAATGACTAACATTACAAACAAATCACACACAAAATGGTTTTCTACTGTAATAAAATCCATAGAGAGACAGAAGGGGGTACGGACTTCCTGCATCCTAACAGGGATGTGATTATGTTCCATCTGCATATAAAACTCTCAATAGAGGGGCAATGAAGCGTGAATGACTGGTCTTTGCTGATTTGTAAGTTTAAATGAAATTTTAATGGTGTGTGGGGTGCGTTGTGTGGGGTGCGTCAGGTAAAATAATAAACTCACTGTAGCAGACTTGGGATAAATCAGTATATGCTTAACGCAACAGTATTCCAGTAGGTCTAGTGGATATTACAAAAGTTGCATATGACGAAATTGTAGTATTTTAAATGGAAGCACAGAGATTACTGAACGTAGGGGCAAATTCACTAACCTCAGAAAATCTGGCAGCAACAGCTTCGCTCACAGCGCCAGGGCCGGAACTAGGGGTAGGCAGAGTAGGCACGTGCCTAGGGCGCAAAGCTGGGAGGGCGCCAGGCATGTACCTCCTCTGTTGCCTACCCCAAGTCCTGTTCCCTTCTCTGCCCGACTTTCTCCTCGCTTCTTTGCTCTTCTGCGCATGCGCGTGAACTTCAATTCGCGCATGCGCACGCGAGTGCAAATTTGCGCATGCGCAAACGAGTGCAAATTCACGCATGCGCACGTGAATTCACACAGTCGCCGCGACTGCCGGGCCTGCCTAGGGCGCCTGCCCAGCGTGGCCCGGCACTGCACAGCGCATAACACTTTGCCAGGCGTAGATTTGCCAGGACAACACTAATTCACTAAAATCCAAAGTTGCGTCCAGGGCACCGAACACTGGCGAAGTTTCGATATCGTTACTGGGCCAATCGAAGCAAAGTTGCGCTAACGTTGCCTAATTTGAATACGGCTAAAGCTCAATGGACGTATAAGTTGCAGCAAATAAATTACACTACACAAGCCTGGGAAACCTTAATAAAATAAAATTGAGTTGTTATAATGCCCTACACATGAGCCCAGTGTATAGTTTATGTGCCATATGTTAGAAAATGTAGGGATGAAGCCGGTTACCCCAAAAAAAATGTACGCTCTTTTTCAGCCTATCAACCTGACAAAGGAAAAGACGCTAGTGTTTTTTAGGACTTAGAAAATTTTTTTTTAGAAAGTTCTATCTACTCTATTGCACTTCGTCTGGTCTGAAGTGGTGAAGGCAAGTCTGGTACAAGAGTTAACGTCAATAAAATCCGCATCTTAGTGAATTTGCGTAGTTACATCCATTTGCCAGAGTGCAACTTCGCCAGGCGTTAGGGAGCTAAGTATCTATCTCCTTCGCTAGCGAAGTTATGCCAGCGACTGTTAAGTAGTAGACTGTAAATTGGCGAAGTACTGAAATGACGTCTGGCAAATTTTCGCCAACGTTAGTCACTTCGCCCCTTTCGTAAATTTGCCCTGTAGTGTTGTCCATCCAAAGCCCTTACTGCAAACATTTTTTTGTAATAGCTAAAGGGAAAATGGCCATTAATGCAGCTTTATTATCCTTAATTTATATAGCGGCAACACAGTCTGTGCCACTTTAAAGAAATTCCAAATGATTCATGTCAATCCCTGCCCTAGTGGGGCTTGCTCTCTAAGGCTCTATCATATTCAAAGGGCAATTAAAAATGTTTGCAGTTTTTCCCAGATAATGTCCAAGCTGAAATTGAACCCAGGACTCCTGTGCTGCAAGGCAGTGATGTGCCACCATGTGATGAGCAAAACTGCCATTTTCTGCTTCAACAAAAAATGTAATACTCTCGGGAAGATTCACAAACTGGAGAAATTTGGCTGAGATTTTGTCTTTTGCTTTTTCTTCCTGCGTTATATCAATGGACATTTTCTTCTCATATATTTTCTTGCACCAAATGCAAAAAAAAAGTTTTTTTTTCCCGGAGAAACAAAACACTTGGCCAAATTCTAGTGCAGATTTGCAAAAAGTTTTTGTCACTTGCAAAAACAAATATTTCTATACAAATCTATATAAGGCCCAAAAATATGTTCATCGATAGTGTCCAAACTATTTCCAAAGAAATCTTTTCACATTGCATCCAACAATTTTGTATTGACTACAGAAATCCTTCAAATACTGTCTTTCTTTCACCCTCTTACTACTGAAAACCCTCAGCAAGATGACTATGTTGAATGTATAGGCCAACTAATTATGTATAGACCATAATTAATACTAGCTAACAACTTTGCCCAGATGTATTTGCCAGCTTTTTTGCTTCATGAAGGGTGTTGTACCTCAACAGTAAATATCTTGGCCTGGGAATTCGTAGGGACCCATTGGGTCATAAGGCTACTTGAGAGGGTGCTTTTTGTGTTTTAAGGGTAAAGTTCTTTTCTACACTAAGGGGCACATTTACCTAGGGTCGAATATCGACCGTCGAAGTAAAATCCTTCAACTTTGAATATAAAATCGAAGTCGAAGGATTTTGCGCTATTCCTACGATCGAACAATCGAAGGAATAACCATTCGATCGAACGATTAAATCCTTCGAATTCAAAGGATTTTAATCCATCGATCGAAGGATATTCCTTCGATCAGGAAATTGTTAGAAATTGTTAGAAATTCTAACTATTTTTCCTCTATTCCTTCACTCGAACTAAGTAAATGGGCCCCTTTCTCTTTCAGAGTATCCCATGAAACAGTGCTCCTGCACCTACTGCCACCAGGAGATGGCCTAGCCAATGCTGCCCCCTCACAAAAATGTTGATTCTCCAGAAGCTGCTTTATATCACCACTGGTAACGTGCAAGTTTTTAATTCTCTCATGGCAGCAGTGCCTCTTATCCCAGGGCCACTTCCAAATATAATACCCCAGAAAACATGGCATGATAAATGCAGTATCAATTTCATTTAAGATGGCACTTGTACACTTTATGGCATACAGTATATAATGCCCCTAGAAACCTGGTATAAATATAGTGGCAATTTCTTATATAGCAGAACACAGTGACATGACAAATTAAATGCAGCACCCCCAGGATATATGGCAATATATAGTGGCAACTTCTGTGCCAACTTCATGTATAATAATTCCATCCTGTTTTTTTTTAAGGATTTTCACTGGTGTTGGTTTGGACAGGCTTAGTCTTCTCAAGTGTTCATGAAATCCTTCCATCCAGGGGATAACTGGGGCAAACAAAAATTGAGGTAGTGCCAATAGAAGAAGACACAAATGGGGAATGACTCTAAAGTTCTACAGCCTATTTGAAACCTGACACATGGGATGTTTTTTGCCCATAATACATCTGCACTACCTGAGGCACAAAAATCCCCATAGTTTCCTTCCTACCAGTACTAATGCAAATTTCTGGTGGTGACATCTTCGGTGGTTCCACATGACTCAACTAGTGATGTTTTGTTATCCACAGTAGCACAGATTTACCTGTGTGCCATTAAGTGGAAGACTGCGGTCAAAGGAAGCTAGAAGTATGGTAAACGCAACAAAAGATTAAGTTATTAAACGCTGCTATACAAAAATTTATGGATCATTTAGTTGAGCAATACAAATAAGCAAATATTAACTAGGTGAACCTAGAATTTTATCACTATAGACTATCAAGAATGACACTAAATAATCAGTTCTTATTAGTTTTAAAGCACCAGTGGATGATGCGAGATATATACAACATCAGAGATATAGAGAATATACAGTGCTATTAAAGATGAAGGAAGGAGGCCATTAGGATTTGCCTGGAGGCCTGGAACGAAACCCAGAAACCTTCCTCCTTCAGAGTATTATATTTTAATATGTGCAAAGCCTTTCGTTGTTCCACGTAAGAACCTTTGTATAACCTCTTCTTCAGAAGATTGTAAATACATGGATCCACCTACTTTCTGTTTACACAAATGGTCACGTTACACTGCTGTAAAGAACTCAGAGCCCTATTCTTCTCAAGATTTTTTTTACAGTCAATCTAAGAGCGTTTGCCCCTTTGGAAGCCAGTTGCTTAAAGCTAAATGTGTTTTTATATTGATGATATCAATCAGAGTTGCGGAGGAAGGCTGCGGTGATTTATGGGTAAGGAGAACTCTGATAAGGAGGCTGTCCTTTATCTTCATCAAGCTAGCTAGAAAAGATACAATTTGTATTTTTCTCATTCCCTGTGTGAGGTTAATCCTTATAGACCTCTAGACGTAATACCAATGTTAAAAGGCCATCTGCTAAGGCTTCTCAGCGGAGGGGATATGATGATAACTAATAGGGGTAATTCAAAAAGAAAAACAGGTTCAATAGCTTATGTTTTCTATGGCCAGCTTGTTAGTTGGGACAAAGGAGGGCTCAAATGCCAATGTTTCTTTGGGGAGAAAAGGGTCTCCTTATTAGTTACTGTGACTGAACACTTTTCAAGGAATTTCTTTCTAATCTATTTATAATTGCGGAAAGTTGCAGTTACTTCAGTTTTTATAAATTGTGTTCTTTTTCAGATATTTACAATTTTAGCTTTGATACACTTACAAATTGTTTATTATACAAAATTATACTTTGCGTAATTATTTTCTTACTCCTGATATCCATCTGTTTTTTTGTTTTTTTTAAAATCAAGACATTTTTTAGACATTGAGGAGTGAACTGGTCCAGAACTGGGGCCAATGAATTATACAAAGGACAGATATAGGATTTAACTGGAATTTTGGGGGAAAAAATTTCCCGGCTCAACATCTTTTATGCAGTTTTCTTTGAATGGGCAAACAAGAAGGTTTCGTGTCAAAGAGTTTGATCAGGATGAAAAAGGAAAGTGACAGGAATTTGTTCCAAGAGGCATAATTGGACGGGGAAAATGGATGCACAGCTGTTATTTTACACATGCAATATGTTAGAGTGCTGATAGGATGCTTATCTTAAGGCAGGAGGCAGGAGAATTAAAGCCTTTGCTGGACCAAGGAGAGTATCCACACTGACGGGAGCAACAGGAGAGATCTTATCTCTTGTGTCTGGGGACGGTTCAGTTAACAGACCCCACTCCTCTATTTAAACACAGCTTATAGAGAGCAAGACAAACAAAGCTTCGTGTATGACACAAGACATGCCCAAAATGAGATTTTATTTTTATCTAAAGGGTCTTGTTAACATACAAGTGTGACATTCTGTACAGAAAAACATACAAGGCCATGTGTTTTAGGAAGGCTGGGGGCTTTGCATGAAATGCTTTCAATAAAACAAACTATAGCAGCTCAGAGTATCTAATCTAAAGTAAAGTCCCTAAAATACTAGATTTTTCTTAACATAATGTTCCATGACTTTCAAAAATGTAGTTACCATACACCAGTGCAACCCTTTAGATTGTAAGCCCTTGCAAGAAGGGCCTTCTACCCCTTCTCTTTCAATTTGTACTAGTCAGTTAACGATCCCTGTTTTTTATATTATTGCTGGTGCAATATAAATAAATGATGATGGTTTAGGGTCAGGGAACACGGGCAGATTTGTGGACATTAGTCACCCCTGAGACAAATCTCCTCTTCTTCGGGCACAAATCTCCCGAACTGCCTTCCCCTACCTTCCCGCTGGCTATAAGTGCTGCGAGTGCCATCCCACTGGAAATTTTTCATTATAGCTGGCGGGAAGGCAGTCACCCCAAAGAAGAGGCGATTTGTCGCCGTGGCGACCAATCTCCCCGAATCTGCCCGTGTGCACTTACCCTGAAAGTATTTTTATGTTCAAGTTCTCAGTTCCTGGTTAAAAAGTTATGATCTCTACTGAGAAGAAGGTTGCCCAGTGTTGCCTTATCTTGTGTTGCTAGGTCCAGGTAGGGACTAGAAGAATTGTAATTGAGTTAAAGGGAGAGCATAGAATAAAATATATAACGTTGGGTAAAGTTATGTGGTTTTGGAAGGTATAAATCCCAAAGGCAGCTATGCACTGGGGACCTCGCTAATTGTCATTGCCCTTAGTTAGCAGAATCCTGTAAGATGGTTTGTGAATAGTGATGGTCGAATCTGTGGCGTTTCGCTAAAAAAATTTGTGAAACACATTGAAGTCAATGGGCATCAAAATAATTTTGACAATTTTGACACAAGTGATAATTTTTATACGGGCGACTTTTGTCCAAATGCATTAAAGTCAATGGAATACTTTTGTCGTGCAACAATTTTGTGCGCGCGACTAATCTGACGCACGACAATTTTTATTTGCTGCTTTGTTTTAACCGTAGACACATTGAGAAATTCTATCAATTTCTAAGGCTCACTGAGCACACTGCAGCAGAAAATAAGATTTAAACGAATTTCGAAAAACATTAAAAACTATTACTACTCTACTATGATTACAATGGATTTTTTTTTTTTAAATAGCAATAAATTTCTTTGGGCTGGAACCAACTGGCATTGGTAGAAATGATGCAGCTTCTGGTAACGGCCCTTAATATTTGTTACAGCAAATGTAGAAATTAATATATAATAGTCTCTCCGTTTAACCTCAGAAACTTCCAATCCTGCTGGATAATAAAGCTCTGTATCTTTAATGAGGGACGAGTGTTGATATTCTGCTCAAGGACCAGGGAATAACATGACCTTCTACTGATCATATTAGTAATACTGTTGATACAGTCCCTAGGCTATTTGTCTGAAAGTTAAGAAAGTGTTAAAGAAAGACAAAAGAATAGAGATTTCATTCAGAGTCAGCAGCAACTGCTCCATCGCCACTGTCCCATGCAAACGATATTCAAAATCCCTCCCATGGGTTTTCATTTCATCTGATACTTCTTTCCACCAGGAATCTGTGGTCTTGCAGATAATGCCGGGCTGCGTCTCTCCATTAAAGGCATCCCTAAATATATACTTCACCGAGCCATAATCAGCAGGTTTATCAGATACGTTAATCACATCTTTAATAAAGAAAGCACTTCTTTTTAATTGAACACTGAACTAAAATTAAACACAAGAGACAATGGCAGAGGAGATAGGACAGTGTTCCCTTGTTATTCCCTAATGAATTTTACTGACCCCCTTTTTACAAGCAAAGAAAGGGATTTATTCTGCTTTTGTCCATGGAAACAATTAACGGTGAGCGATGTGTAAATGGAACGGGACTGTTTATTTTTATTATATTAAAATATCAATGCAATATTTAAAATACTGCATATTCAAGGTGTATAATGTTCTGTGTGGCAAGATCATAAAATCATTCTTTGCAGGCTCACACATGCTCTCGTCCAGTACAAAACAATATTTTAATCATTTTTCTAATTATTTCTTTTTAATCTTCCCTGGTGGGATATTCTAAGAATAGGAACAGAGCTGAATGTTCCCTTAAGAGAAGCAGAAGCATAAAGAATAAATCAACACTAGTGTGTAGGCATATCAATTGTAATGCTATTGTGCTTTCTCCATATTTCGTGATGGGAGAATTTGTACGGCAGGCGCAAATTTGCAGCGAATTTGCGCATTTGTTGTCTGCACAAAAATTCTCAAAATAGTTGCGAAAAATTCGCTGCCATCAAAGTTATTTTGATGCCAGCGACAATTCCAACCCTGGCGTCTATTTGGACGGCGGTGAGAAATAAACGGCTTTAAGGTGTATCAAAAGTTGCCAGGTGTTGGAATTGTCGGCGTTTTGCAAATTTTTTGCCAGTTTCGCAAATTTTGCACGTAATTCGCGAATTAAGTGCTGAAGCGAAAGGGGACAAATTCACCCATCACTATCCATATTTAATAAATTATATTAATTTGTATAATATTCTTTGGAATATTTACTATTAAATCTGAATTTGCTCATAGCATTCTTTGTATTCTACTCTACTTTATTTTAATGCACTGCAGGACACACTGGAGCATCATAATCATACTATAATAGTAATAGAGGTATGGGAACGGTTATCTGTAAACCCCTTATCCAGAAAGCTTCGAATTACGGGAAGGCTATCTCCCATAGACTCTATTATAACCAAATGATCCAAAATTTTAAAAAACTATTTCCTTTTTCTCTGTAATATTAAAAAAAAGTACCTAGTACTTGTTTCAAACTAAGATATAATTAATCCTTAATGGAAGCAAATGCAGACTATTGCAGCATTCTGGATAATAGTTGCCATACCTGTACAGGGAAAATGTAGCTTATATTGTTAAGGATAAGTATATTAGGATTCACCTGTATTATGGTAAGGCCACACTGGGCGTTTTGGGGAGATTTAGTTGCCTGGCGATGAATCGCCTCGTCTTTGTGGCGACCAATCTCCCCAACCGCCTTCCCTCAATCTGCACTGGCTAAAATGAAAAATCGCCGGCGCTAATCACACGCGGCGATTCGTTTTCTGAAGTCGCCTGAAGTTTCCTCACAAAGCAACTTAGGGCGACTTTGTAAAACGAATCGCCGCATGTGATTAGTGCCGGCGATTACATAGGGCGACTTTGTAAAATGAATCACCACGTGTGATTAGCGTCGGCGATTTTTCATTTTAGCCAGTGCAGAGTGAGGGAAGGCGTTTGCGGAGACTGGTCGCCGCAAAGACGAGGCGATTAGTCGTCAGGCAAATAAATCTTCCCAAAACGCCCAGTGTGGCCTTAAGGTGGCCAGCGTAATAAAAGAAAAACTGGCACTCAGAGCTCGATGCATGCAGGCAAAGCCCTGCGTGTTTATTACAATGTAACGTTTCGGGGGCGGGCCCCTTCGTCAAGGTGGCCATACACGGGCAGATAAAGCTGCCGATATCGGTCGTTTGGACCGATTTGACAGCTTATCTGCCCGTGTATGGGGGCTTCCGACGGGTCTTCCTGATCGATATCTGGCCACGATATCGATCGGGAAGGTTGGATTTTTACCCGACCGACCCGTCGGAGCCGATTGGCACATCGTAATTCGATCGTTCGGCCATACGGCCGAATGCTCGAATTACCCCCGATATAGCCACGCAGTTTAGTGACATATCGGGGAAAGATCCGCTCGTTTGGCGATGTCGCCAAACGAGCGGATCTTTAAGTCTATGGCCACCTTTACTCTTAAAGCACTCAGCGTTCAGCCTAATTCCTTTAAAGGGTCATTGAACTCCTTGGTGACAACTTATATCCTTATATTTTACAACAGGAGGTACATTATTCATTTTTAAGTGCCATCACCCTTTGGGGTGGATGAACCAGTTTGGGAAATTTTGGTGACATTTCTGCCTAAACTTGCCTAATTTAAATTTGTTTCCATTTTTCAAACTTGACTGTTTTGATATTGTTCCAAAATTAGTTTTTGTATTGAGGGTATAATTACAGAAAAGAAAATACTAGTAAGTTAAATGCACATTTTCAATCATGTCAGTCAATACCCTCCTGATGGTGGCCCTGGCTAACGGGTGCAAATGTGACCCTCCTACCGTGTTCCTATTGTAGATTCTGAATGATGTTTAGAACAAGGGGCATCAAAGAGATGCTGACGTACTGTGCTGATCCAACCCTGCACCATGAAATTACCTTCTTTACCTTCTGCAGTCTGCTATCTGTACCTGCAATACAGTACTGCCAAATATAGACACGGGTGTATTCATGGGAGAGCTATGTGCCATTCTGTAGTGCTTTAACCTGCACCTATGGGTGCTAAGGGTGGTATAAAAAAATCATGGTAGTTGCTACTGTTCTTTACAGTACTTAAAGGAGAACTAAAGCTTAACTAAAGAAGTAGCTAGATGTTTTGGGCTTCTATACCAGCCAAAGGCAACCACAGCCCTTTAGGAGTAAAGATCTATGCCTCCAAAGATGCCCCAGTAGCTCCCCATCTTATTTTCTGCTGATTCACTGTACATGCTCTATGGGATTTTATTTTTCTGCCTTTACATGCCCTTTAAAGAGTGTTTTTAAACTTTACCCCATTACTAGTGCTTTTATTTGGAAGTGCAAGTCAACAGAAAGCCTCCAATGTGCCAAAAAAGAGCAAATGTTATCTTTAGAAGTGACTTAATCACTTTTACCTCTTTCAAGAAGATTTGTTACAGAAATGTAAAAAATGTAAATGAAAGAAAAGCCCAGTCAATGTTAAGCTGTAAATTTATAGACGAGCTATTAAAAGTAACTAAGTTTTTCTTCTATAATTATAATTACTGAAGTTGTAGGGAGGCAGCTATTCACTCACTTCATCCTGGGGAAAAACTATACATATACATGAACCATAAGAGCTTAAATTATTACCGTTTAACTGATATTCAATGGAGAAGCCCTGCCTTCTCCATTGTCAGTGCCTAAATACTTCAAAAAGAATTCTAATAAAGTTGAAATTAATAGGAGGGAGGATTCTAATCCTGCTATCTCTTAATATTTCAAAGTCATTTTCTCTCTTTTCTGCATATGCTGATTGCTTTAACCCTGTAATTCCCTGTAATTATTATGGAACTTCAAATTCTAGAGAATTCTGGATGGTTGGTAAAATACACAGATAATTTTACCATGATCTATGCCAGTTGGTCCCTTTTTTTATATGATCTGGTAACCTTACTTTATCTACCCTGTAATGAATCTTCTACCAGTCCTATTGGTAAATCAGAACACGTATTACATTATGCACGTGTGTGTCAGACTAGATCATACCTCCCAACATTTTGGAAACTCTTCACTGTGAAATGTTTTGACCACTCCCAAAGTTGTCAGGTTATGAAAGTTTGTACACATTTCTGTGTTTTTTTATGTGTTATTACACTTTTGCTAATGAAGGTGAATTGCCCTTTAATTTATTATTTAAAACTGTTATAAAAGTATCTTAAGTATCTATTCTGGTCTCTCTGCCAAAAGCCAATTAATTTAGAAACATTGTATCTTTTTCTGGCTGTTTAATGCAAGAGATCAAGTAGAAATTCAGGAAATTTCAGTACAAATGCAGGACTGAGGGTTGAGCTGTCAAAAGCGGGACTGCCCCGCTCAAAACAGTTAGGAGGTATGCTAGATTAGGTTACTTAGGAGTAGTATTGTAACATAAAGTATCCCAAACCTAGAGCTAACTCCAAGGTTCTTCTGCCTATCCGCTACTCAGATGTTGCCAGGTATTATTGTGGGAGAACAAGGGAGAGAGTTCTGGGCAAACACGGGAACCAAACGTAAGTGGATAGGACGTGGGAGCAATCAGCGAGACTTGAACAGGCAGGGTCAATACCAGACGGGCAATGCAGTACAAAATCAGAAACAGAAGCAAAGTTGGGGTCACAGGCCAGGGTCAAAACTAAAACAGTGGTGAGGTACACAATTTGGATCCAAGAAATTGTCAAAGCCAGGAACTCAAGAAAGACTTTTTACGTTGTACAATGAATATAGGCTATTTGTTCCTTTAAATATTTGAATTTCGCGCCACCCGTGATGACGTCACGCGGCACTGCCGAATATCGCAGAAACGACACAAGCATAGCACGACAACAACCTAAAATAGCTAAAATAATTCTTGTTTTAAAACAATGTTTTACAAATGTTGATCTATTTATGACTTTTATTACATGAAGTCTGATTTCAATGATTAGACAACACAATTAAGTATTGTATTTGCTTTTTTTCTTCAACAGAGTAATGGGTAAGATGTTTTCTAGTGGTAGGATTAAAGACCCAATTCCTAGACTCTGTGGACTTCCCAGCTGTGTGTTTGTGGGGCAGGGGGATAGGGAAGCCTCACTGAAAAAAATATAGTGGTGCCCTCTATATAGGTTTGGAGGTCTGATTTAAGGTGGCCATACACGGGCCGATAAAAGCTGCCGACAGACCAAATCGGCAGCTTATTGGCCCGTGTATGGCGCCCTCCGACGGGCTTCCCTGATTGATATCTGGCCGCATCTGTTCTTTGATGCGGTCCCGCGATCCGACCGCTCATTACCCATTGTTAGGATCCGATCATTGGGCCCTAGGGCCCACGATCGGATCAGCCTGATATTGCCGACCTCAAGGTGGGCATATCGGGGAGAGATCCGCTAGTTCGTCGACAACGACGAGCGGATCTCTCCATGTATGGCCACCTTTAGACTTGTTGGTTATACAGTTGAGGTTGATCCCCAGCAAATATTGTAAGGTGCCATGTTATAACATGTACTGAATGCCTTATATTTTTGGTTCCATGTGCTGATGAATAAAAAGTTGCTTCATATCACTGTGGTGATAGTATATAAACCAGGAATGTCCAAAGACAACTATGAGTTGTAGTTTACCAAAAGCATGGAGGGCTATAGGTCTATCTTCCCTGATTTATGTATTTTTTACCCTTTAAATGGGGCCACAGGCTTTTAAAATTTCCTGGGTCTCCCTCAGCATTTATAATAATTCATATTGCTCCTCGAGAACAGAACTAAATCCTTCCACCAATGCTGAACACTGATTGACAAGTCTCCTGCTCCTGCTTTTCATCAGCCAAATTAAACAATATGATCTTTCTTTATGGAACCCAAACCAAAGAGGTCATCAATTGAAGACCTTTATATCTTTGTACGTTTGTGGCAATCCAATAGTTCCTAAATTTAGGGATAGAATGGAAATTAAAGCCATGTAGTCACTCACATTAATAAGAAGCATCAAATATTTCCAGGTACACACAAACATATTAAAACCAGACAAGATACATATTTTTTTTATTCTTATGCATGGAAAATGCAAAGAAATTGTTATGGGAAAAGACCTTGCTATTTTGCATTAAATGAATCGCTGTCTCCAGGCCGCATTCTATTACCCCTGCCCTGCTTACTATTATGCACCTTGAACCTTATCAAGCACAAATATCATCTCAGACGTACCAGTGGCCAACTAATAACTGCCCTTTATAAAGCCTGATGCTACACAGAGCTGGCATTGCAATTTCAGAAGTGGAAAAAGGATATGTATATAGAGAGGAAGAAGTGGAAGAGCTAAGTTTGCCCATGGCTATTTCGAAAGCTTGCCGTCTGAGTTATTATCAGAGAAAACAGTCATTTGCTGCATAAAAATTTTATTTTCCTTTCATTAAAGAATTTGCCCACAAACGAAAACTGATGCCATGGTTATCATTATACGGTGAAAACAAAGAATTTTATTAATGATATTCCTTAGCACACGTTTTTGTTAAACATATGCTGCTGATGTTTTGAACACAGATGTATGATACTACTTGCTTCTGACAAAATGCTAATGCTCTATAGCAGGGATCCTCAACCTTTTGAACCTGTGAGCAACATTCAGAAGTAAAAGGAGTTGGGGAGCAACACTAGAATGAAAAATGTTCTTTGTGGTGCCAAATAAGTACTGTGATTTCGTAGCCTCTATTTGGATTGGTAACCTACTCTACATTGAGGCTCTGTTTGGCAGTGTACCTGGTTTTCATACAACCAAAACTTACCTCCAAGTCTGGAATTCAAAAATAATCTCCTGCTTTGAGGCCACCAGGAGCAACATCCAAGGGGTTGGAGAGCAACATGTTGCTCACGAGCTACTGGTTGGGGATCACTGCTCTATAGTTTGTCAGATATGGATTGGTCTGAGCAACTGGCCACTGCTGCAATGTGTCTATTGTCTTATAGGAACTGTATGTAGCTTATATTGAGACTGAGACGTATTTGGCTAATGTCTCCACTGGTAGCTTTCATCATCTGATCAACTAATGGGACCATTCATCACTAGAAGCAGGAGAAATCTTGACTGGATGAAGAACCCAAAAGGACATTCTTACAAGCTGACTGTAGTTAGTAGTTCACCAAAGTAGGGTTTTGATTTGATAATTAGGGATGTAGCGAACTGTTCGCCGGCGAACTAGTTCGCGCGAACTTCGACTGTTCGCGTCCGCCGAATGTTCGCGAACGTCGCGCGACGTTCGCCAATACGAGTTCGCGTTCGATTCAAACAAAAATCGTTCGACCATTCGACCATTCGATTCCTTCGACCGCTAAAATCGAAGGATTTTCGTTCGAATCGAACGATCGAAGCCATTCGATCGAATGAAATCATTCGATCGAATGGCTTCGATCGTTCGATTCGAACGAAAATCCTTCGATCGAACGATTAAAATCCTTCGATCGTTCGAATCGAACGATTTTGCGGATGTTCGAAGTTCGCGAACTGTTCGCGAACTGTTCGCATTTTTGCCGGTGTTCGCGAACGGCGTTCACGAACACATAAACGGCAGTTCGCTACATCCCTATTGATAATATGTCCTTCAAGTAGCTGAGAAAACCTAAATGTGTACACATTATTTCACCAGGCCATCTGCAAATTGTTTTGCAAAACTGCGACAAAAATCCGCCATGGAAAATTTTGCCAAAAAAAAAAATTGCCAAGACAAAATTGTCGCAGAGACAAAATACTCTCCACTAGAAAAACACTCATTGACTTTAATACATTAAAGTCATAATTTTTTTGCAGTTTCGCTAATTTTTAGGCAAAGTGAAACAGGACAGATTATCTCATCTCATTAAATGTCTATCTAGATGAAACTTTGATTTCTTTTATAAAGAAAGCAATTTGATTACTTTCTGAGTATGGCTGTTGGCCAATCCTCTGCTAGTAAGCACAGTGTGGAAAAATGAGGACATGGGTCATATTTTGAAGCAAAAAATGTAATTTGCTATCAGTATCAGCATGGTATGACTAGTTATCAAGTCTTCTCTAGTGATGGGCGAATTTATTCGGGAGGCGCAAATTTGCACGATTCACCGCAAAAACTCATTCGCAAAACGCCCACGAAAATTCGCCATGAAAAAATTCACCGGCGTCAAAAAAAATTATTTTCTTCGGGGTGAGTAATCTCCCCGAACTGCCTCCCGCCAGCTGTAAATCACCGGCGGGATTGCAATTGGTGCGCTTCCAGGGACAAACCTATATGAGAGAGAGTAATAAGACCAGATTTGGGTTGTAGTGGTACAAGACTATAGAAGCATGCTCACAGATGGGCACTACAAGCTAAGAATTTTCAATAAAAGACAGGGCACATAGACTAATTGGTAAGCAACTGGCCTACACATTTTGTTTATCATGAAATGACAGAAGACGAAGCACAGAAATTTTCCCCTAGAGAGGGGCTATGGTGTTAGAAACATGATCTTTGCAAGCTATGACTGTACCCTCAGGGGGAATGTAATTGTCGCAAATATAGTCAAATTTGTTACATTCCATCATTACATTGCTCAAGACACGTGTCTTGTATGTTGCAATACGTATGTGTCAGGGCCCGAAGGATCTGTTGGAGTTTTGCAGACCAAGGAGGAAGCTTAAAGTTCAATACAATTCGCGGTATCAGAAGGGTTAGGCAAAAGAGTAAACAAAGTCCAGGCAAAGGGGTCAATCCAGGCAGCAAGGTTCATAATCCAATAAACAGGCCGAGGTCAGTAACAAGAATCAAAGAATATAGCAACGATCACACCCAGGAACTCACAAAGATGAACCTATATTTGGGCAAGCTCTGTAAAGTTCTTAAATAGGGCAATTTTGGTGCCAAAATGGGCGTGCTGTCATGACGCTGCGTGCTAATGTTGCGCACCTTGACGCGTTTGTGTCCTGACGCTGCGTCCATTCTGATGTGCTGGTGTCAAGACGTTGCGCATATTTGACGCACTGGCGTCAGAACGTGTCATGTGGGAGTCCTGGAGGCCGCCATTTTGCCGGTGAGTATTCCAGTGCAGTATGTGATAGAATGCTGCCAGTAGTCATAGTCTTAAGGTGGCCATATACGGGCGATAAAAGCTGCCGACAGACTGAGTCGGCAGCTTATTGGCCTGTGTATGGGGCCCCCCGACAGGCTTTCCCGATCGAGATCTGGCCGAAAATCGGGCAGATCTCGATCGGATGGGACTAAAAATCCCGTCGGATCACGGCCGCGTCTGTTCGTTCTGTTAGGATTGCAGCCTCATCTGTCCCGTCGGATCGCGGCCGCATCTGTCCGTTCTTTTAGGATCCGATCGTTGGGCCCTAGGGCCCACAATCGGATCAGCCCAATATTGCCCATATCGGGGAGAGATCCGCTCGTTTGGTGACATCGCCAAACGAGCGGATCTCTCCGTGTATGGCCACCTTTACTTGTATATCAGTTTTGTGTGAGTAGCCCAATAACATTGTTAGCTGTTGAGTTAATATTTTATACCCAAACCATCTTGGCTCTTCGAGGCTACTCTAGTAATGATTTTGTGAATATATAAAACCTGAAACATTAACATTGAAACATCTGCTTTACATAGCGGCAGCTTGCACTTTAACATTGCTTTAAACCCAAAGTGACATAACACTAGTCACCCTGCCCTCTGCTGCCTGTAGCTTAAACCTAGGACAGGGGAGAGGGCTCGCTATAAACTTTACTGTTTTCTTCCCCAGCTTCTTCCTTAGCCATCATTACTATTGATGTGAAAAGAAAACAGCTTGTAAGTGACAGGAGAAAGTGTTTACTCAGTGAATTAGTTGAGTTTTTATTGTGTAAGAAGGATTAAGAGCCTCGGCAGTGTCTCAAGATCCATTTCATATTGGAGTGGCTCAGTATTAGCTAGCTCCAGGGCAGGGCTAATTATCATAAGACTCAGGGCATAAAAGACTTTTAAAAGCGCCATCTCTCATTTTCCAGGACTGGATTAACTCTGTAGCCTTAAGCTAAACTATGCTTGGAGAATCATTCTTCCATAATAACGGCTTTGGTTTCTCTTCTCCTTCAAGGTTTGGCTTTAACAACTTTGCTTGATCTGATGAGGGAAAGGATTTCGAGGGCTCGTGTGAAATGCTGGGGCACACGGCACAAACAGCTCCCGCTCTCCAGGAGCCAGGGTAAATAAATAAACATTGCTTAACCTTTTTAAAGAAGGAAAGAGAATACTTTGTAGACATTCATAAGAAATCTGTTGGCTTGTGCTGTCTGCATTCTACTATTAACCAGATCATACAAAGATAGATATGGTACATTCAATGTCTTGGGGGCTGCCAAGAGTTTGTTTCCAAGAAACTTAAACTGCTCCAGTCAATCACTGAATAACGCTAAGGCAAAGTATACGCCTGGCAGGTGTCAGCTCATATGAACTTTTCTTTTCATCTTGGTATAGGCTGAGAAATTTCAGCAGCAGTGTTTGTGTCAGAACCTACAAACTTGATGAAGTTGGACAGAAAATAACATCTACTCTCAATTCCCCAGGCTTTTCATGTCTCCGCTTCTGGGAAAAGTGCACCTATGGGACACAGTCCTCTTTAGTGGATACAGGTTTAGCAGCCAGTAAGTATATGACTGTGATGATCAGTCTGCTGGACTATATACAGTAAAACGCACTATATACAGTAACACGCCAATGTTCTTCATTTAATTGAATGGGCTATATACAGTAAAACGGCAATGCTCTTCATTTAATTGAAAGGACTCTTCCCTCTAAGGACTTAATGTCATTTCTTTCTTGTATTTGTGTCTTTCGTTTTATAATATATATACATATAACCATATGGTTTGTCCTGTATATTTATTATGATTATATGCTTGGCATCTCTTTTCACCTTGAACCCCCCCCAAGTATTTTTGGTTTGTCACAGCCAACTCTTCCTCTCCCAGCCATATCTTGCTTGTGGGGTTACATATGAGGAACAGATGATATAATGATAACAAAATGCCATTTAATTGCACTTTGCTGAATAAGGAGGACAATTCAAGGCACATTAATGGACCTGCTTCATTGTTATTTCCAAGGCACCCTTTGCATGTTGCTCCTACATGTCAATCTAACTTGCATCTAGTGCATGTTAACACAGTTTACACAATTTGCACACATTAATGGCACAAGATAACAAATACAATTTGTGGACCCTTTGTCCAATAATGATGCAGACTAAAATGTGCACAAATTGCAGCACACATTTGGGTTTATTTAAATCCAGCGCAGTTCAGAGTGCAGAGTGGGATGAGGAGGCCAACCCCAGAGCTATCAACCTGGCTAAAACAAATTGTGGGCATCACTTTTTTTGCTGGGATAAGGTGACATCAGTGCTCATAAAGCCCATTGGATTCTCATGAAATTTGTACATAGGGAAAAAAAGCCAGAAGGATTGCCATATTGTAGCAAGGTGGAAGACAGCTAATACTGATAACTCCCTTGAAAATAGGAGTAGTAGAGTAGTAGGAAGCTGTCCACCTACCATAGAGCAGGTGATAAGTATATAAAAATAAGTATTTAAATCTGAATTTTTAGTGCTAAAAAAAACCATGACGTTTTTGGGATTTATTATACGCTGAGGATGGAAAAAGTCTGAATCTAAAAATCCGGCATCTCAGACCCGTCGAGGTTGCATATAAGTCAATGGGAGAAGTGCCAAAGGCTTTTTGATCTTCTCTGGGTTTCGTACAATAACCCAAAGATTTCCAGGTTTTCGGGCAAAAATCTAAAAAAACCAAAAGTTTTCGGGTGGAAAATCTGAAAAATTTGTAATATTCGTATTTTTCACGCATTTTTTTCAGGTTTTTGGAGCAAACAAAATTTTCAGGAAAGTGTATTAATAAATAAGGCGAAAAAACCCGTGCGGATTTGGTCAGAGTTTTTTATTGAGATTGAGATAAATTCGGATAAATTGAGATAAATTCAGACTTTGATTAAAAAAAACCCATGAGTAGACACTTGTGGTAATTCATTTAAAAAAAAATTGAGTATTTTGCATCTAGCACTTTGCACTTGCATTAGTAAATTAGCAATAGAAAACGCAAACTGGGGTTCCTACTACACATGCACAAACAGTAAACTTCATTTTCAATACTCCATTTTTCAGTATTTCTGAGTTTGAAGCTGAGAAATTTTTCATTGTGCATTCAGAAAAGAGAGCTTTAGATCCACAACAATAGGAATTAAAGAATCAGAGCCCAGAGAATCAGAACTTAACTAATAAAAACATCCCAAACACAACAGAGAAAGGCAAGTCGCTGATTTATTGACAACACCCACTAGGGGGTTATCTATCAAAGTCCGAATGTATCTCAATATTTTCTGCTACAAACTCCGATCAAATCCACTCGGGTTTTTTGCGTTTATTTATTATTACATTTTCCCGGAAATTAGCTTTGTGGGAAAAAAATCAGATTTCCAGATTTTTCATCCGAAAACTCAGATTTTTGCCTGAAAACTCTGAAAGATTTGGGGTATTGCACGAAACCCAGAGCACATCAGACAATCATTTGGACTTCTTCCATTGACTTATATGCAATCTCGACAGGTCTGAGATGCTGGATTTTCAGATTCAGACTTTTCCATCCTTGGAGTTTAATAAATTCCGAAAATCTGTAATTTTTTTAAAAGTCTGATTTTATAAAAAAAATCACAAATTTTTCTTGATTTTTGCATTCAGTGTTTAGTAAATAACCCCCTTAGTATCATAAAATTAATAAAGTGAATGAAGTGGCAACGTTATTACAACAGATATCCTTACCTTAACCCTGTCTGCCCTGTGAGTGAGCTTTCTGAACACAAACTATTTGTGTAAAATGTTATTTGAGCTATCACTCTGTTATAGAAACACAAGTTCATTTCAGACAGAATTTGCAGCAAAACATCAGTTGGACGGGTTTAAAAATTCCGTAGGCCTAATAATTTGATCTCAATGACAGGAGCGTGCACCGCATCAACGAGCCAATGTGGTTCTTGCTCCGACCTCCAGTATTCCAATCATTGAGATCTAATTGTTGGGCCCTAGAGCTCACAATTAGATCAGACTAATATCACACACCTCAAGGTTGGCATATTGGGGAGAGATCTCAACAAACAAGTGGATCTTCACATGTATAGCACTCTCTTAATGGGGTGGTTCACCTTTGAGATAACATGTGGGGGCCGATTCACGAAGGGTCGAATATCGAGAGTTAATTAACCTTCAATATTCGACTGGGAACTAAAATCGTTCGACTTCGAATATCGATTTTGCGCAAATCTTGCGATTGATCGATCGAAGGATTTTTCGTTCGATCAAACGATTAAATCCTTTGAAACGAACGATTCGAAGGATTTTAATCCAACGATCGAACGAAAATCCTTCGATCAAAAAATCACAGGCAAGCCTATGGGGACCTTCCCCATAGGCTAACATTGACTTCGGTAGCTTTTAGCTGCCGAAGTAGGGGGTCGAAGTTTTTCTTAAAGGGACAGTACTTCGACTATCGAATGGTCGAATAGTCGAACGATTTTTAATTCTAATCGTTCGAATTCAATCGAATTCGATCGAATTTAACCAATTCGATGGTCGAAGTACCCAAAAAATACTTCGAAATTCGAATTTTTTTTTATTCGAACCCTTCACCCGAATTTCATGAATCGGCCCCTTAGTGTGTTATAGAATTCTTAGCAATTGGTTTTCATTATTTCTATGTTTTACTTTTTATTTATTTTACTTTTTCCAGCTTTAAAATGGGGGTCGGTTTGTAAGGCTACAAATTGGTGAAAACCAATTGCAAATTGTCTCAGAATATAATTAATTTAAAGCTGAACATCAGTTTTAAGTCTATTTTAAAATAATTTAAACATTACTTTAACCCATTTGAATTGTTTTGCTTTCGGCAAGGATTAATTATACCTTAACTGGGATCACAATCAAGGTGCTGTTTTACTATTACAGAGAAAAAGGAAATCATTTTAACATTTTGTTAGATGGCTTACGAATTCTGTGCTTTCTGGATAATGGGTTTCAGGATAAAATATCCCATAACCATAAATAAAATTAAAATAAGAGTTTTTTCTTTGCACATAAGCGGGCAGCAATTCAACCACCAACAGAAAACACTGCACATTTTGTCATTTAGGCCAATGCACTAAGAATTTATACATATTACATCTCATTCAGTTCAGTGTTCCAATGGAAATTTACACTCTGTAGTTCAATAAATATTTAATTGAATGTTTTTACACTGCAAAATGCAATTTCTAAAAATGTTTTATTTTGTGAACTGTCTTGTTATCTCTTTTCTCAGATTTGACCCCATGTCTCTGACATTGTGCCCCATAGTGCCCCATCTTTCTGTTCATACTTGGATAGCTTCCATGGCCAACATAAGGGAACATAATTTTCCCAACATAATCCGTTGTTAGGATTTAGTTGCCTTTTAATTGAGATTTAGGCACCATGACAGTTTTCATTCACCCATAGCAAACAAGTGGTTAAATGTTAATACCTAAGCCAGTATTTTATTTATTTTTTTAAATTATACATAGTTACTAGGGATGTAGCGAACCGCCGCCGATGTGTTCGCGAACGCCGTTCGCGAACACCGGCAAAAAAGCGAACAGTTCGCGAACAGTTCGCGAACTTCGAACGCTCGATAAAATCGTTCGATCGAACGATCGAAGGATTTTATTCGTACGATCGAAGGATTTTCGTTCGAATCGAACGATCGAAGCTATTCGATCGAATGATTTTAATTCAATCGAATGCTTATAATCGTTCGAACGAATGGAAATCGTTCGATTTTAGCGATCGAATGGTCGAATGGTCGAATGGTCGAACGAAATTTTACTTCAAATCGAACGCGAACACCAATTGGCGAACGTCGCGCGACGTTCGCGAACATTCGGCGGACGCGAACAGTCGAAGTTCGCGCGAACTAGTTCGCCGGCGAACAGTTCGCTACATCCCTAATAGTTACATCAATCTGTCAGCTCAGTATGACTACGGATTTAAATAATCAAATATTCCCATTGGGAGAATCATTTGTCAAATCTTAATTCCATAGCAAAACTATATAGTGTAGTCCAAGATATGCAGCATTTTCAGGACCTTAAGAAGGATTCTTCATATTTTCTAGCAAGTCTTACCTACTCTCAGATCATTGTTTTCCAAGCAAGGAGAAAACATAGAAAAGCACAGTAAAGTATATATTTAATAACAATATGCCAGTGCTACAGTAATTTACTCATCCCCTTTCTTCTTAGCATTAAATGCAGGATTTGGGGTCTGTTATCTGGAAAGCCGTTATCCAGAAAGCTCTGAATTATGGAAAGGGCATCTCCCATAGACTCCATTTTATCCAAATAATCCTAATTTTAAAAAAAATGATTTCCTTTTTCTCCATAATAATAAAACAGTAAATTGTACTTGATCCCAACTAAGATATAATTAATCCTTATTGGAAGCAAAACCATATAGGATTTTCTACTAGACTTAAGGTGTGAAGATCCAAATTACGGAAAGGTCCATTATCTGGAAAACACCAGGTCCCGAAGATTCTGTATGATAGGTCCAATACCTGTAGTATAAATGGCAGGGCAGTGGAATTTTCAAGACTGATTTGGATGAAATGGAGTCTATGGGAGGCAGCCTTTTTGTAATTTGGAGCTTTCTGGATAATGGGTTTGTTTTTCACAATATTCCATTTGAAGATTTCATTGGTTCAACATACAGTTGAAACACTGCCTAATTTGTTGCTCTCTTATAAACTGGTAGGTCACAAGTTTCCCACTCATAGCCTTCCTATTATTTTGTAGTGCCCTATGTAATTATATGGCACAATTATTCAGGGCCCCTAAAAAGGGTAACGTTCTAATGTGGATTAGGGATGGTGTAGCCACAAATAAAAGTTTGCACCTTCTTTTTTTAAGGGGGGGGGGCTTTCAATTAAATTGTCTATCATTGATACTGTGTTCCCAAAAAAGAGTTAAGTGTATCAATACAAGTCCAACTCAGATGTCCACATTTCAACGTTGGTTCAATGTTTGTATACAAAGGCCAAAATGATCACTAGGCTAATGGACGTCTGTCCCAGAAATATTAGCATTTTAGTTGCTGGATCACAAAGGTTCCACTGTAATTAAGCGTCGTCCATGGAAGATGAGCTATTTTCATTAGGAACAAAGTGCATTGACAAAATGATAAGCTTGCAAGCTGAGTGTCATATTCCACTGTATCTCAGCAGAAACATCTTTTAAAATACAGGAAAGCCGCTCCCAGTCCTTCTTTATTCTCTTTAGTGCTGATGGTTAGGGAAAAAAGCCAAATAGCTAAATCGTATTTATGGTGTTTATGCAAGCATTTTATGCAGTTGTTTGCTATTCCCTTAGTCTCCTATTTTTCATACCCCCCTTTGCTCGCTGCCGGCCCTCCCTCTGCCATCCCGTTGGTCTTATCGCTTCTTTCACTCCCCTGCTGGCTATTACCAGGGACTTGAGAAAGTCTAAGACTGAATAATCCCCTTAGTGTCAAGTTTTCCAGACTGAGAAATGAATCTGCCCAAATGCACTATCTTTGCTGAGATGGCTGTTGCAAAGCAAAAGAAAAAAAAATATATAGATAAAAAGCAATTTCTTCAGAGTTGAAAGCAGAAGGAGTCATTGGGTGTGTGCGGTAGAGGTGATTTAGGGCAGGAGGTGCTCATGATTCTATGTTAAATATTCAATGCTGAGCTTAAGCTATGGCGAAGAAAACATTTCCATGTATCAGCAAGTTTCTACGACATTAAATATTTGTGCCTCGTGAACAACAGTTTATTGCCACCCAACAATAGAGATGAGCAGTCACAAAGACAGACACATTTTTCACAGGTGTGCTACGCTCCAGTAGGATCATGAGTGGAGAGGCAAACAAGAAGCTTGAATACTTTGGATCTAGGTAAAATGCGCCATAAGCACTTTAGTCTCCATGCATTAAAATGCTCAACTCTGGCTGGCGAAAGAGATGTTTTCATTTTGATTTTTACCCAATTATTCTTATTCTTAAATCTTGTGAGATATAGAAACATCCAGATATATTTTATATACTCTTCCACAGGGTGGGACCTTTTAAAGGGATCCTGTCATCGGTTAATTGTGCTACTCCAGCAGAATTCTGCACTGAAATCCATTTCTCAAAAGAGCAAACAGATTTTTTTATATTCAATTTTGAAATCTGACATGGGGCTAGACATTTTGTCAATTTCCCAGCTGCCCCCAGTCATGTGACATGTGCCTGCACTTTAGGAGAGAAATGCTTTCTGGCAGGCTGCTGTTTTTCCTTCTCAGTGTAACTGAATGTGTCTCAGTGAGACATGGGTTTTTACTATTGAGTGTTGTTCTTAGATCTACCAGGCAGCTGTTATCTTGTGTTAGGGAGCTGTTATCTGGTTACCTTCCCATTGTTCTTTTCTTTGGCTGCTGGGGGGGGGAAAAGGGAGGGGGGTGATATCACTCCAACTTGCAGTACAGCAGTAAAGAATGATTGAAGTTTATCAAATCACAAGTCACATGACTTGGGGCAGCTGGGAAATTGACAATATGTCTAGCCCCATGTCAGATTTCAAAATTGAATATAAAAAAATCTGTTTGCTCTTTTGAGAAATGGATTTCAGTGCAGAATTCTGCTGGAGCAGAATTATTAACTGATTCATTTTGAAAAAAAAAAAAAAATTCCCCTGACAGTACCCCTCCCAACTGTATTTTAGGACCCAGTTAGGTGTCTATAACACTAGGGAAACTGCCTGCTAAATAATACTGGGGATGGCTATTCTACACATCCCTACACATGTTTCACATGAAAAAAAGCCCAGAGACTTTAATGTATTGTAGAAAAAGATGCGTGAAGCGGATGGCCATTGACTTCAATGTGTTTTGTGAATTTTTGCGCTAATGTTTTGGCGAAGCGAAACAAAATAGATTTGCCAATGACTAATTCTACATGGTTTTATCTCATTGGCAAGCACAGAAATGCTGCTTACAGCACCCTCCTCCAAGTTATCATCATTCCCAAGGCAAACAGACCTTAGATTAGAAAGCAAATGTTTATGCAACACTATATCAGAAATGTTGGCAAAGTCCACATAGGTAAAATCTACTAAAATGCCACTGTCCATATTACTGCATCATAAAAACAAGTACATTTGTTTCACCTGAGTTGTCCTTCATAAATCCATACTGTTTCCTACTTGCCATGCCATTCTCCATAACCTTGAATGCAATATCTTAACCTTACCACTACAGATGTCAAGCTTACAGGCCTATAATTGCCAGGCTGAGCTTGTGCATCATATTGTTTTAAGTATCAGATGAAACTCGTAAATAATGTGCAACTAAAACTGAACTAAGCCCTGTAAGTAGTGGAAGGTGTAAATTTGCTTAAATATTTAAGTACCAACTTGTTTTATTTATGTGACTGTCATCTTTATTTTTACACAATGAGCTCTGAAACTTCTCGTTTGTATATACTTCAGAAAATAAATGATTATGATGAACATTAGCTATAGCCAAACTATTTTTATTTTTGTATGAGTGGAGCCATATTGTCAACCAGCATCTTTATAATTTATATTCATATAAGTAAAAAAATATAATTGAAGAATTTTTCAGTTAAAGACATGTATAAGCCATTTATATGCCATCTTGGTTGTAACAAACCTTGATATAATGTTTATAGGTACTAAAAGATGCAGCTGTCCCCTCTGACTTGTAATTGTTAAGCACTTCCCTCTTCCTTCCTATTAATTTTCTTACATCTGACTTAATTCAAATAGATTGGTCCTTGATGCATTTACATTTCTTTCTTTAACAATAACCACAGTGTCTTTTCTGCCCAGAGTATATAGTCTGGCACCCATAGAGGTGAGTTTATTTGGGTCATAAACCGCACACTTTATAGCAGAGACCACACCCTAATTTTTCTTATAGCATGAATGGGAAAACACATATATAAGCATTTTTATTCCCTTGTAGTAAGTGTATTTCTGCCCATGGTGGCCTTTTAAGATAATGGAACGCATAGCAAATTGTGGCACATTTTCGTTCAAGCAATTTGCTCAGTGTCATGGTTGGCAAAATTTTTGTAATAACTGGGTGGCAGTTGGTGTTTCCTGATGACAGTCACCTGATGTATGAGCCAGAAGATTGCCTTCAAAATAAAATAAATTTACTCCATCCATGGAGCCACTAATCGTCCGGATAGCAAAACACTTAAAATCACTATGTGCACCATTGTCCTTGTTTTATGTATTGTTTTATCTGGTTTAATACTGTCATAATAAATAAAAGTAATTCACTTCCGTTTCTGCATAGGGTGCTGATTCACATAGATACAGATTTGTTGTCCTGCTCAATTAACATAAAAAAATAAAAGAAAAATCAATAAACGAAGGTGTTGATTTAAGATTTGCAGAAAAATATAAAAACAAATATGCAGCAATCCAATGAGTAATTAGTGGAAGTGATTTTAAAATTGGCCAAAACAACCTGCATCAGTGAAGCGCAAGGCAATATCCTGAATATATTAATCATGGGTCACTATATTTTTACATACAGCTTTATGCCACTTGACTTTGCAGAATGCAATTTTAAATATAAGGGAACTACAGTAGAAGCCCTGGGGTAGAAAAAACACTTTCATATCCAAGGAGTCTGCCCTAAATATTCCCATGATCCCTTGACAGTTCCATACCTGTGACCGTAATAATTCTCAAGTGAAAACTTAGCTCAGTTTCCTGAAAAATCAGAGATAGTTCTCTCTTCCATTTCTAACCCCTCCTTCTGTAAAAATAAAGCATTTGTCCTATTATCTAGGGAGACCATATCGCATTTAAATCTGCCAACTGCAGGTCGCATCCCTTCTCCCCTCTGCTGAATTACTTTGCTGGGGCACAATGGTTTCTTACTTTGTCATTTAAACTGCATAAAGAGGCAGAAATTGATTTTTATTGCAGATCTTTATTTCTAATAAAACTCAGAGGGTCTCTTTTCTTCCCGTTTTCAATGGCCCTTGAATGCTTTCAATCTGCAGTTCTCTGTTTCATAGGCAGAAATAAAATCAAATGAAATGGATTTTTAAAAAGAGAGAAAAAAAGTACATGCGTGTCTCTTGGTGTTAAAAAGGGGTCCATGGTGGCAGGGAAAAGCCTCAGGTGACTTTACCAGCATGGCAGGTTCTAAGGGAATATATGAATTGGTGAAGTGTCCGCTCAATAAGTGACTAAATGACATTCAACACAATTACAGCATTTTGTTACTAAACAAAGTGCATTGGGTCTTCTCACTGCCACATGTTACAGATCAACTTGTATTAAGATGCACTCAAAACATGAACATTTATACAAGTTGTACTGGAAAATATTTAGTATATCATATTCTAAGTAAATGGCCACTGTTTAAATATCAATGTGTAAAAGAAACGGATCCGCACACACACCGATTAATGCAGTCGGGGAATATCCCCTTTTATTCAGCCACCAAACATCAACGAAGGGTGGGTGTTTCCCCCCCGAAACGTTGATGTTTGGTGGCTGAATAAAAGGGGATATTCCCCGACTGCATTAATCAGTGTGTGTGCGGATCCGTTTCTTTTACACATTGGTTGCTAAGGGACCCGGCCGGGTCAACGGAAGGAACGCACCACCAGCTTGCAGGAGTGGTGAACTACAGGTGTGCGGTAGGAGAATTACATTGTAATCACTGTTTAAATATATCATGTGGTAGAAACAATATGCAACAAAATGCTCCTTGCATATGAGGATAGACGGTCAAGGGTTGTTTTCCCTGGAGAAAAAAAAAACACTTGTGAGGGAACATGAATACTCTGTACGAGTAGAATAGAGGGCATTATAGACTGATAGCTGGGATCTTTTTTTCCATAAAAAGGATCACCGCACCAGAGGTCACCCTTTCAGACCAGAGCAGGGGTGCCAACTTTTTTTTTTTACCTGTGAGCCACATTCAAATGTAAAAAGAGTTGGAGAGCAACAAAAGCTTTTAAACGTTTCTGGAGTGCCAAAGAAGGGCTGTGTCACGGTCGGCACCCTAAACCAGAACTAATGCCAAGCTCCCTGGTCTCGGCTCGGCTTCACCAGTAGTGTGACCGCCTTTGGCTTCAGGAGGAGCCCTCAGCGTACTCAGATGCCACCTGGACTTTTCAAGAGGAGCAAGGCGAGGAGTTCTGGCAAGTAAAGGGGCACGACTGTTAAAAGTCAGTTAGGCCGAAGGTCGCGGTACAACAGGATAAGGCAGAATCGTAGTCAGGCAGGCTGGGTCGAGGCAGGCGGAAAACTAGGATCGTCAGGTAGGCAAAGGCTCAAAACGGGTAATTAATCAGAATAGGATCAGGCAGAAGGAGTAGTCAAAATACAGGCTGGGTCGGAGTACGGATATCAGGATGGTCAAAAACAGGCAAGGTCACAACAGGAGATCAATAACAAACAGGAAACAGATGCACAAGGCTCAAAGGCACCAGGAAAACTAGTCCTATCACGGGCAAAGAATCCAATGTAATGGCCCTTTATATACCCATAATGCTTCGCGCCTGCGCCTATAAAAAAAGGCGTGCCTCCTTAGTTCACGGCGCATCAGGGAGAGAAGACCGGCGTGGCGGGCGTCCCTGCTAGACCACCAGGGTATATAGTTTTTATTACGGGCTGTTGTTGGCTATTTGGTAGCCCCTATGTGGACTGGCAGCCAACAAGAGGATCTGTTTGGCAGTACACCTGGTTTTTATGCAACCAAAACTTGCCTCCAAGCCAGAAATCCAAAAATAAGCACCTGCTTTAAAGCATCTGGGAGCAACAACCAAGGGGTTTGTGAGCAACATTTTGCTCACGAGCCACTGGTTGGGGATCACGGGACTAGAGGAACAGAACTTTCATTTGAAGCAGCGTAGGTGGTTCTTTACAGTGAGGACAGTGAGGTTGTTGAATGCCCTGCCAGGTTATATTGTGATGGCAGATTCTATTAATGTTGAACCAACAAAGAAGAGGGGCACAGGACCCAAAGTATGCTGATTACTCACCACGTGGAACAGGTGCTCCAGGTGCACCAGCCCCAGACCTTCAGCTTAGGGAGTGGATAAACCAACAGCATACATAAAGCCGGGTATCTGGCACCCAGAAAAATTCCACAAGGGTCACCAAAATCAAAGCACTTGCCCGATAACGTATTTTATGTATTCTGTAAATTCTATTAATGACTTCGTTAATTTCTTGAATAAGCATATCTAAGGCTATTATGAGCTTAAGGTCTACAATTAGTTAGAATGAATATTGGTTTATAGAGATATATATATATATATATATATATATATATATATATATATATAGTTTATTCAGTATATGTGAGTTTTAAGACAGACAGGTCATTATAAATGTGAGTATATAAATGCACTGGGGTTCGTTTGGAGGGTTTGAATTTGCTAGAATTTGGTCTTTTTCCAGTCCAATTAACTATGTCCCTATCTAGTGTGATGTGAAGATAGAAGATATTTAAGTGATGTATGTTTATTGTTTATTAATGACCTGGAGGTGGGCATTGAAAGTACTGTTTCTATTTTTGCAGATGATACTAAATTGTGCAGAACTATAGGTTCCATGCAGGATGCTGCCACTTTGCAGAGTGATTTGTCTAAACTGGAAAACTGGGCAGCAAACTGGAAAATGAGGTTCAATGTTGATAAATGCAGGTTATGCACTTTGGCAAAAATAATATAAATGCAAGTTATACACTAAATGGCAGTGTGTTGGGAGTTTCCTTAAATGAGAAGGATCTAGGGGTCTTTGTAGATAAGTTGTCTAATTGTGGGCAGTGTCATTCTGTGGCTACTAAAGCAAATAAAGTTCTGTCTTGTATAAAAAAAAGGCATTAACTCAAGAGATGAAAACATAATTATGCCTCTTTATAGGTCCCTGGTGAGGCCTCATCTGGAGTATGCAGTGCAGTTTTGGACTCCAGTCCTTAAGAGGGATATAAATGAGCTGGAGAGTGCAGAGACATGCAACTAAATTGGTTAGAGGGATGGAAGACTTAAATTATGAGGGTAGACTGTCAAGGTTGAGGTTGTTTTCTCTGGAAAAAAGGCGCTTGCGAGGGGACATGATTACACTTTACAAGTACATTAGAGGACATTATAGACAAATAGCAGGGGACTTTTTTACCCATAAAGTGGATCACCGTACCAGAGGCCACCCCTTTAGACTAGAAGAAAAACTTTAATTTGAAGCAACGTAGGGGGTTCTTCACAGTCAGGACAGTGAGGTTGTGGAATGCACTGCCGGGTGATGTTGTGATGGCTGATTCAGTTAATGCCTTTAAGAATGGCTTGGATGATTTTTTGGACAGACATAATATCAAAGGCTATTGTGATACTAAACTCTATAGTTAGTATAGATATGGGTATATAGAATTTAACTAAAAGTAGGGAGGGGTGTATGTATGGATGCTGGGTTTTCATTTGGAGGGGTTGAACTTGATGGATGTTGTCTTTTTTCAACCCAATTTAACTACAGCTATTTTTTAAAGGGGTGGTTTACCTTCATGTTAAAGAATGGCATATTCTTAGCAACATTTCAGTTGGTCTTTTTTTATTGTTTTTTAAATTATTTGCATTCTTTTTTTGACCCTCGAGGTTACTGACCACAGAAGCCAAAACCCTATTGCTCTGTGAGACTACTGTTCTATTATTATTGTTACTTTTCTTTACTTATCTTTATATTTGGGCTTTTCTCTATTTATATTCAAACAGCTGCCTGGCTGCTAGATTAAACTGGTTCCTAACAACCAGATAGCTGCTAAAGTTAAAATACTTCATGTAACTACCAGTCGTTATTAGAGGCTTTACTTGCAAGTGACATAACAAAAAGCTACTGGGCCCCAAGGTTTTATAGAACCCTATACAGGTTTGAACACAGATTGTCTGCATTATAGCATAGAAAGAGAAGAGAAATTAAATATAACATTAAAAGAGGGAAATGTTAATATACTAGAAGCCAAATTATAATCAGTGATGGGAGAATTTGTCCTGTTTCATAAAAAAAATCGCGAATTTCCCACAAAATTCGGAAAATGATGAAAAATGTATATATTTTTATCTACATCTCCCCCTCTGGTTTGGAACTCAAGTTTATCTATGATATGAAACGTGAAACATTGTTTCCCATTATGTTTCTCAATCGAATGTTTTGCTAATGCTGATTTCGCATCTTTTCTATCTATCGCAGTTTCAAGATGCGTGTTCCTGCATTGCGTAAAGTCTTACCTATATAATGACATCCACAGCTACATGTTGCAAGATAAACAATTCCCTTGGATGTATAATTAAAGTATTGCTTTATCGTATAGTTTTTACCTGTATTTGTACTGTTAAATTCTTTAGCAATTCGTAGGTACTGACAAGGAATTGCTAAAGAATTTAACAGTACAAATACAGGTAAAAACTGTATGATAAAGCAATACTTTAATTAAACAGCCAAGGGAATTGTTTATCTTGCAACATGTAGCTGTGGATGTCAATATACAAAATGCTAAAGGGGCACCAGCACTGAGTCACTGTATGTTGTACAGAGTGGTCCAGATAGGTTTCCCTGTCTCTTGCTCTGTTATGCTGCCATATGCTCCCTGTGTGTGCTCTACTCTGCCTGTGTGTGCCCTGCTCTGCCTGTGGAACATAAGCCTGGTATTTGTTCTGGGGGGTTGTTAGCATTTGAAAATAAATTATTATTAGGGGTCCCTGAGGTATTTAATCATGTACCTGTGGTGCAGTGTTATCCACAGGGGAGGAGGAGGCATATGTATTTAAGGGTATGTCTTAATATGACAACTTTTTTTCACATATGAGTGATAAGTGATATCCCTGCAGTGAGCACCAACCATTTGGGTTTTTTGTATACTACCACAATTAATGTTGAAGTGATCTTGCAGTAACATGGGAGTAGTTTAAAGTGGGTGTGGTTTAAAAACAGACACACCAATTGTACGAATGCAATACAAACAGTACTTTATATTCTCATTAATTTAATACACTTTAATTTGATGGTGTTACAGTTGCTTTAAGGTACTGGGAGGCTGAGGTGTTCTTTAAAGGCAGCTGGTTGTACATATAGCACAAAAAGATCAGCAGCACCTCAGCAAGATGTAGCCATGGTTTGCCATGATCCGCATGTTTTCTTTGAAGGAGATGGTACCTGTAAATATGCACATTGTCAAAATGAGGGTACAATTTTCTGCAAACAGCTCCTGCATCCCTCGCCGCGAATAGCTTCAGAATTTACATAAAAGCCGAAATATTTAAATTATACATGAGGATGAAAGCGAGAGTTAATTTTAAATGATTGCAGATTTTACTTGTGTCTTATTAACGTAACCACGTTAATCCGGCCTTACAGCAGGATGCAGGAACAGCTCCTAAGCTGGAATGTGCTTCGAATACACTCAGCATGGCCCAGTATTGGGCTGACATTAAGCCTCTCATTTTTATCTGTTCCATTCTATTACGACCTGCAAAGACGAGAACTGCCTTATAGATAACTAAGAGAGAGAACAGAGGAGTGAGGTTGAATCGCAGAAGCCAATAACAACAGAGGCAGGAGCCCAGCCAGTGTCACTGTGCCTTGGAGGATAGGTTACTGATTGTGCTGATTAACATATTCAGGGATGGATTAACCAAAGCCTCCAGCTGGATTTTCTACGTTTATTTAATGACTAGAAAAATTCAACTACTCTATTAACTTTATCAGATACTTACGCTGAGTTCTGACACCTGCAGGCCATTGCTATCATTTCATTGTCTTCTTAACAAGTGCCTGCCTATGACAGTGTTTTCGTGGAATAAATTTAGTTTGAAGAGCCGTTTTTACTTAATTGTTTCTACACCTTGTGAAATTCGGTACTAATTACTGAGAGAAGAAGGCATTTTCCTGGGAATATATAGAAACATCAACCACTACAATTCAAGATGAAATATATAAATTCCACATAAGCGTAACTGCTCCTATCCCTATTGTATTCTTTAATTCACATGAGCCCCTTTAAAATCAAGAGTAATCAATCCATGGAGACATATTCTTACTCAATGTAACTGTATGTGTTGCAGTGGGACCTGGATTTTACTATTCAGTTCTGTTCTTAGATCCAGCTGTTATCTTGTGTTAGGGAGCTGCTATCTGGTTACCTTCCCATTGTTCTGCTGATGGGCTGATGGGGGGGGGAGAGGGCTGATATCACTCCAACTTGCAGTGTAGCAGTAAAAAGTGAATGAAGTTTATAAGAGCACAAATCACATGACTGGAGCCAGCTGGGAAACTGACAATATATCTAGCCCCATGTCAGATTTCAAAATTAAATATTAAAAAATATGTTTGCTCTTTTGAGAAACGGATTTCAGTGCAGAATTCTGCTGGAGCAGCATTATTAACTGATGTATTTTGAAAATAAAAATTCCCATGGCAGTATCCCTTTAACATAATAAAAGTGCAAGGTAACAGTCTGAAGATTTAAAAGAGGCACACATTGACTGAAAGAAAATGTCCTGGTCGAAAATGGAAGGAAGAAAAATGTTTTTGTCAATTCTCTGAAGAAATGCACTCTTGCACCAAAATGACAAAAAAAAAATTAAAATAAGTTGGGAAGTAAAGTCCTTTATTCTAACTTTACCCCTCAAAAAGATAGCAATAACAATTCACTGTGTCAAAGCATGCCGGAGTTAGGTAGACATGCTATCTAAAGTGGGTTCCAAGAAAGTATTCAGAAGCTTGCAAAGACAGAGGAGCAAAACCTCCTGACACATGATGAGGATGCAAAACCAAACCAAAACTCTTCGCCAACACAAAGCCTGCCCAGTTGGGCCAAGTCAGGAATCTGCTTCAACTGCGCATGTGCAAATTGGCATTGAGACCTGGTGACTATACGAAGAGCCGGCAGATGGTGTCTGGGAGCTCCGCTGCTCTTCTCTGCTTTTAAGGGTGAGACATTTTTAAAGTTTTTTTTTTTTAACTCTAAAGCAGATGGGAGGAGGGCAATGCCTAGACGTTTAGGGGGGCTTATGGTGAGGGGGTTAGTTCTCCTATAAGGATTGCCCTGAATCAGTTGTACAGGTTGATACATTAGATAGTTTTAAGGAAGGGTTGGACAGTTTTTTAGCAAGTGAAGGAATACAGGGTTATGGGAGATAGCTCATAGTACAAATTGATCCAGGGACTGGTCACATTGCCATTTTGGGGTTAGGCAAATTGGAAAAGCTTCAAAAAGGTTTTTTTTTTGCCTTCCTCTAGATCAACTAGCAATTATGCAGATTATATAAAGACATAAAAGTTTGAACTTGATGGATCAACCAACAAATAGCTTTTGAACATAATCATAATATTTCTTTAGCTTTACTAAATGTCCCACAAACCCTTTTTTCACTGCTGAAGCTTCATTTCTACAAGAGCAAGAACAGTTTTAACATAATTGTCCCTTTATCGATATAACATAAAATATATACCTGGCAAAACTTGTTCCCATTAATATTGGGCTGTGGAGAAAGTGACAATTTCTTCTATCTGTAGGCACAGTGGTATGCTATGGAGATCAGGCTTCAGAAAGTACCTGCGGGCTTGGTTTATTTGATTTACATTAGCATCTGTAGCAGAGATACTGCATGAAACCACCGGTCTCTTCTCCCAGCACTTATCATAAACACTCCCAATTCCTGGCCAGTATAATAACACTTCTCAAAAACACAGCCAGAGCTCTGCTCTCGTACGTCTGACACAAAACAGCTCCGAATTAAAATGCAGAACCTATTTTGCCCTCAAGTAGATCATGTCAAAATAAAGTATTAGATTGTTGTAATGCGCAGAAGAATACAATTTTCAACACAAAAATTTACATTTAAATTCCTCTTTCTATCCGGAGGCAATATGGAGTGGTGGATGAACAGTGATATTTAATAAGTAGGGAATGAGTATTTGTGCTGTATAATCCCTTACCAGATTAATTAAGGAAAGTCTTCTGGAATCTGTTTTTTTAATTCGGAGGGTTAAGTGGCTGTGTAGCTGTAATGTAATATCTAATGTGTGTGCGAGAGCTGCTCATTTTGTTTCTTAGCGTTTAAGTAACCTATAACGAGAATTTCTTTTCTGCCTAATTTACACTGGAAGACGTTATCATTTATTTTAATGGCAACGAAAATGAATTTACAGTGGGCGAGAATGTTGCAAGTGTGGTAGGTTCCGTTTATGCATAGATTTATTATAATGTGGTTGAGATAAGTGGCCCCAGGCCATATGGAGTCTCTCGCCTTACTGGGGATCATCACCCAAAATTGGGGTGGTTTTTGCATATTGAAAAAAAAAGTAATTCTAACTGAGCTGTGGAGTCAGTCCATGAATCCTTCAACTCCAACTCTGACTCCTCAGTTTATGGGGACAAACTAAAAGAGGGATATCGGGCACTAAAAAATTCACAAGGGCCACCAAAAATAAGTTTAAAATATAATATTTATTGTAGATTTGTTAACAAAGGAACAATATCTCCATTGGCCCTACGCGTTTCATAACCCACAGGGCATTTAATCATGGGCTAACTTTTCCTCCCAGGAAGTAGATATTTATAGGAGACATGACCAATAGAAAACAAGATGCAAAACATATTTAAATTCAAAGCAAAAATGGGGAATGTCTCTTAAAGTCACACACTCTCTAGTGTTCTCTCAGTTTATGGTACCTATGACTCTCACTCCGACTCCAACTCCGACTCCAACTCCGACTCCTCCTTTTTAAAGGAACAGTAATACCAAAAACTGAAAGTGTATCAAATTAAAATATAATTTACTGTTGCTCTGCCGTGGTAAAACTGGGGCGTTTAACTATAGTTAATACAAATAAGCTGCTGTGTAGCTGTGGGGCAGCAATTCAGACTGGAAAAAAGAAGAAAAGGCACAGGTTACATAGTAGATAACAGATAAATCACCATTGTATTGGACAGAGCTTATCAGGTATGTGCTATGTAACCTGTGCCTCTTCTCATTTTTTTTCCATCTTGAATGGCTGCCCTCATGGCCACACAGCAGCCTGTTAATATAAACGTTACTAGTCTTTCTGAAGCAAACGCACAGCTTTTACTAGTGTACCAAAGTTAATTACTTTAAAACGATTTCATTTTTGGTGTTACTGGCACCAGCTCTCCTTCTTCAGTAGATCTTCAGTTTGCAATTTCCAGCAATCTGGTTGCTAGGGTCCAAATGACCCTAGCAACCATGCATTGATTTGAATAAGAGACTGGAATATGAATAGGAGAGGCCTGAATAGAAAGATGAGTAACAAAAATAGTAATGACAATAAACTTGTAGCCTTACAAAGCAAATGATTTTTAGATGGGGTCAGTGACCACCATTAATGAAGACTCTGACTCCGAATATCCAAATTTGCCTCCAACTCCACGGCTCTGAATTTTAAGCAACATTCTAATATGCAGTAGAGTCGAAAGTCATTTATAAATGTAATTGCTATAGAACGCTGTGTCTGTTTGTCTGTCCTTCAGCCCCTATGCAAGTTTTCTGTGTCTGATTGCAATTAAATGGAAGATTCTTCCCTAAACTCAAGCCCTGCCGGCTTCATGCTTAGCCAATGACCCAAGAGTTCTGTTGAACAGCAAATTTAATCAGGGATCTGCAAGGAATTACATCAGGTATATCATGTTGAAATCAATAATGCATTTCAAATGTATATTTTTATTCATGACAAAATGTTTCAAAGGGTAAAGTTTGCATCTAAGCAACTAGAGGGTATAACTTTTTACTGCAATATTTCTTTCTATCTAACAAGCCAGCTAACTGTATCTCTGTCTAATCTACCTGTGAGTCTATGTAAAGCAGCAAAAACAGACAAATTAAATAATAAATATAATGATCCAGTCACTTAAAAGCAAGAGTAAACTGAACAGAGACAGCTGTACTGAGTTAAATTGGTTATTTATTGGCAACCTATATTCTGCAAAGAAAACACAAATGTCAAATATTTTTGTTTATTATTGGTCCCCCAATGTGATATTACAGTAAGGTGCTCTAGTTTTTATTTCATTCATGTTTTGTATTTGGTGGGCTCTGGCTATGAGCCAAGACATAAGGATATTGTCGCGGCTGGTGTCCTAGATCAAGATGGGCTTCTCACGTGTCAATTTATAATAGATCATTTAAACTGAATGATGAACTGACAACTAGACGCATACTTCACAAAGAGAATCTGTGCCGTGGGGACTTGTACACATTTAGATGACTTGAGCGAGTTATTTGGGGAAAATCCCTATTTTTAACCATGAAGCATTGCAGCGAAAAAAATTATTTTCCCAGTAGCAGGTGAATGATTTTTTCTTCTAATTTATATTATACAGTGTCCAGTTTTTTAGTTGCTCAATCTGTTGCTCAATCTATAAGCCCATCGGCTTTTTAGTGGAAAATAGTGCAATTAAGACAAACATGGGGGGAAATTTACTAAAGGACGCAGTGGCTAATGCTGGCGAATTTTCACCAGCATGAAGTCATTTTGGCACTTTGCCGATTTACTTCGAACTCTAACGCAAGGATTTTCGCTCTGGCAAAAGAGCTTTACTGCGCAAATTCACTACGTTTTTGATTTTATTGAGCATTACCTCTATCGCCAAACTTGCCTTCGCCACCTCAGACCAGGCGAAGTGTAATGGAGTAGATAGGACTTACTTGAAATTTTGTTGAAAATTTTTCTAAGTCCCAAAAAACGCTGGCGTCTTTTCCTTTTTACAGGGTGATATCCTGAAAAAGAACAACATTTTTTTGGGGGGTACCCTCCTTCCCACCTACATTTGATAACATATGGCACATAAACTATACTTTGGGCACATGTGTAGGGCAATATAACAACTCTATATAATTCTATTAAGGTTCCCTGGCCTTGTGTAGTGTAATGTATTTGCTGCAGTATATACGGCCATTGTACTTTATCTGCACGCCGTATGCTAATTAGCCAACGCTAGCATATTTTCGCTAGCGCAACTTTGCAAGCGTTCGGTACCCTGTGTGCAACGTCTAATCTTTGTGAATTAGCGTTGTCCAGGCGAATTTACACCTGGCGAAGTGTTGCGATGATCTGAATGTTCAGTGTGGCCATTATAGGTTTCTATAGAACCTATTTTATGAACCTGTCCTATTATCTATAAATAAAGGATCAATTACATTTTTGTAATGTCAACAAACTCAGCATGGATAATGGATATACTGTGTTTCATACATTAGTAGAGTCCCACTCAACTGGGTTTTAAGGTTCCCCTTTTTTATAAATTGGAGACAAAAGGGCCATGTAATAGAAATATATAACAGAATTCCCAAAACAGGCTAGATAGAGGGTGGTGAATGTTTTTTTTCTGCTTCAACCCCTATTTATTGCCCCCAGATTAAGCAACTTTCAATTTTGACTGGTTTCACTGGTTAAGCTGGGAGATTTGCTTTAATATAAACTCTCTTGCACATGAATTCGTTCTCAGATATGTTGTGCTTGCTAAAACCCACAAAAAGGGAATTAACACATAAATATTGCTGTCAGTAATACTCATTAGCCCCTTGAGAGAAGGACTGTCAATGATACACACTGGTCCCAGTAGAAAAGGACTCATTAAATATGTGATAGTTATTAGTACGCATCGGTCCTAGGAGATAACGTTCCCGCTAATACTGTATGTCATTGTGATTAGTATACTTTGGCATAAGCAGCATTTACAGCAAGTGCTCAATATATAAGTATCCTGATATGTATATATATTATATTTATGTATGAGGCTCATCTCCTTTTATAAATGTCTTGTCCTGTGCAGATTGATGGCACGTCACTGCTTTCTCTTCATCTAGCAAATACCAGGAACCAGCCCAGAATGCACCATCTGTGATGGGGCACAATTAAGGCCATTCATTTCTTCATTCATTTTCTCTCGCAACTAATTAGTAAGAAAAATAGGGGCTATTAAGTAGGTAACTCTCAAGAACTGGCTGTTCTGCTGATAAGATACCCCTGCCTCTCATTTATCTATTTAAGTGGCACAAAAATGGGCTTTTCTCCAATTAGCAATTGGTTCCATTTCAGCATTAGAATTCCTTGTCTGTATTGTCTTGAATTGCATTTTACATTTTCTTTAAAGGGATACTGTCATGGGAAAAAAAAAAAATTTTCAAAATGAATCAGTTAATAGTGCTGCTCCAGCAGAATTCTGCACTGAAATCCATTTTTCAAAAGTGCAAACAGATTTTTTTATATTCAATTTTGAAATCTGACATGGGGCTAGACATATTGTCAATTTCCCAGCTGCCCCAAGTCATGTGACTTGTGCTCTGATAAACTTCAATCACTCTTTACTGCTGTACTGCAAGTTGGAGTGATATCACCCCCTCCCTTTTCCCCACCAGCAGCCAAACAAAAGAACAATGGGAAGGTAACCAGATAGCAGCTCCCTAACACAAGATAACAGCTGCCTGGTAGATCTAAGAACAGCACTCAATAGTAAAAACCCATGTCCCACTGAGACACATTCAGTTACATTGAGAAGGAAAAACAGCAGCCTGCCAGAAAGCATTTCTCTCCTAAAGTGCAGGCACAAGTCACATGACCAGGGATTTTTGAATATAAAAAAATCTGTTTGCTCTTTTGAGAAATGGATTTCAGTGCAGAATTCTGCTGGAGCAGCACTATTAACTGATTTATTTTGAAAAAAATTTTTTTTCCCATGACAGTATCCCTTTAACTATACAATTGGCCCTGGCCTTGAAGACTAGTGTATATAGCAAATAACTTCCCCTCTACAGTAGGGAAAACAACCCTGATACACACATAAGGCTCATGGCAAATGCACTATTTTAATTGCCACGCTATGAAAATGTGTTTACTGACAGCTGCTTCTCATTCTTGTAAATAGGACATGCTCTGTCTATAGGAGATGCTGTTGCTGGCAGGAATAGTGAAGGATGAATAAATAGAATTCGCTGGGAATGTCTGTGGTTCATTGCCAGTGAATACACTTGCAAAAGTGGCACGAAAATTAACCGATGAAAAATTTGCGTAGAAAAAAAATTTCCGCCGTTTCATGAATTACGGCAAATCAGGACAAATTTGCCCACCACTAGTCAGGAAAACTGACTTTTGGTTTGCTGAGCAATTCCCACCAACAGACAGTAAAATCTCATGTAGAAACTTCACTTGGAAATTTGATGCTGAACTGACTTTTGGGTTACTGAGCAATTCCTGTCAGTTACATCTCATGTAGAAACGTGGGAATGCTCAGTCTAAAGGCTTGTTTGGATGAGGTTTGGGATGGACACTTTGTAGTACATATTCTTGGAATAAAGTCTGAAGAGCTGATACTACGGTTGCCACCAGTAAGGTTGTGAGCCAGACAACACAGTTTTCAGAAGGGCTGCCCAGGTCAAAACTGTCTGCCCGGTTCTCCAAATTAAGAAAACTGGGCAGGATTCCCCTAGATTGAAGTGCAATTGGGCAGTTTTCGATCACCAAGTTATAGCCCACCCCACTGACATTTCATTCAATGTCAATCTCCCGTCCCATAACATCACCACCTACATCTCCTGCCCAGCTTTTCTGAAGCCAAAAGATGGCAACCATAGCTAATCTACCAATGTTTTTTCCAATACCTGTAAACTTGTTATGAACTAAGAGAGACCCTGATTAAAGTTTTGGCATCCAAAGGGGGCGTGGACCAAATATTTAACAACCACTATCTTAGAGGTTCAGATTTCATATTTTAATACATTTTAAAAGTTAGATTTTATATCTAACAACTAAATTAGACCTAGAATAACCCATGTTTTAGTGTAGCATTTAGATGAGCATTATAGATAAGTGGATTTTGTCAGAACTTTGTAAGAAGGAGCCATGGGAGTAAAATAAAATTCACTTTCCATTCAAGCACGGAAGTGTCTTGTGAACTTTTTGGAACTAAAGAATATACAGGTATGGGATGTATTAAACAATTGGGGCCCCGGAGAATAAAAACATTGGTGCCAGGGCCCCCCTTACAAGTTAAAAAAAATTGGGGCCCCAGAGAATATCTTTTAAAAAAACATTGGTGGCAGGGGCCTATAGAGTATTAAAATAATACGTTGATGACCAGGGGATTAAAAATAAAAACACACATTTTTGTTCAGTAGAACTGAACTTGTGACTTCAGTTCTTCAACTTCACCTCCTTTCGTCATTTCGCCGCTTCAGAACTTCAATTGTTGGCTGTTTTTGTGACTTCTGGTCTTTTCGCCGCTTCAGGACTTCAGTGTAGTCTGATTTCGCAACTTCTGGTCTTTTCGCTGCTTCAGGACTTAAATTTTGTCTACTTACGTGCCTTGGGTCTTTTCACTGCTTCAGGCTTCAGACCTTCAATTTCGTCCGTTTCCATGTCTTTTTTGCCATTCCATGACTTCGGCTTTTCAGCGGTTCGGGCCCCATGGCTTCAGTGCTGTCAAGGAGGACCCGGCTCTTTCAAAAAGTGCAGCACAGCCCCCCTTCATGCCCGGGCCCGGTACAGTTGTACCCCCTGTGCCCTCATGATGGTGGCCCTGGCTCCAAGGCAGATGTTCTGAGCTCCTCTGCGTCAATAAGTGTATGTCTATGAAGGTATCCATTCATCCAGGTCATGGTATATCTAGTAGAAGTAAATCAATAGCAATTGGACTTCCGGAGTAATCACTGAAAACGTTTCAATATTCATCTGAGCAGCTTCTTCAGTTCAACTGACTGACCTAGGAAGTTCTCAGAATATACACATTAACAATGATCCAATCACAATGGTACCATGTAACAATTAACACCTATTTCTATGAGTTGACTGACACCCTGGTAATACTATCATAGTAACCTCCCAAAAATCGCAACCTCTGTGAGTTTCAATTGTCACCTCTCTGAATAGTTACACATTGCGCCATTGTTATTGGATTATTGGAAGAGTGTATATGTTGAGTCCCTCCAGTACCAGCCAGTTGATGTGAAGAAGCTTCTTGATGAGTAGTAGAAACACCTTCAATGATTTTTTAGCAAGCTCAGTTGTTCTAGATTTACTTCTATTAGGTGAATAAGTGCAATAAATTTAGAGCAGGAAGCAGAATGAGGGGTGAGTGCCACTATCCAGATGTGCAAGGAGCACATGTTGATGCAAGTACTTTTAGAGTCATGTTTTTCCTTCCACCTTGGTCATTCCCTTTTCATATTTGGTCACACACCTCAGCTCTGCTGCTTATAGCTTACAAACCATGATCATGCTGCAAGCGACTTTGGAGGTGGTGGGGAAGGTGGTTTGAATAGAAGTCAGAGAGAAAGCTAGGTCATGAGCCAGGCAAGCTCTCTAAAAACGTTAGTACATTCATACAAAAGCAACGAGAATCCCTGCAACATATACATCTTTACTGAAGGCTTAGTGGCCCTTTAGTATGTTGCACATTGTGTTGCCATGTTTCTAATGAATTCTACAATTGTGATGTCCTCCCTTTCTCTAAAACCATTCTCCCTGTCCTGCGGTTTTTCATCTCCTCTCGCTGTTCCAGGACACCCCAACCAGCTGCCTAATAGAGCACTTTCCTAACACAAAAGCTCCCCAAACTCTTCCCTGTGTTTCTAACTTATTTCACATTCTTCTGCATCGGGATTTAAGTGAAATCTGTTTGTTTGAGGGCAGAATTAGATGTGACCAACGTTTTATTGCGACACAAAAACCATATTTTTTCCCCAGAAGATTAAAAAATAAAATCGGTTAATAAGAAAAGCTGTCAGTGACAGAAAATAGTTGACATAATCCGTTTATCCTGCTAGCAATAAAGATATTGGTCCTTGGGAGTCTGTCTCTTCTCTCATGTTATTTTGCCCAAAACATTATCTTCACAGCATTCTGATGGATTAAGCAGTCACATGAGAGATAGGAACCCAATGACAGATGCAAAACAAAATCTATATATAATATTCTTTCATTTCTCCCCCCCCCTCTTGCTCTGTGTTTCTTTGTCTATTCTTCATTTCAGCTGCTGTTTATACCCATAATTCCAGTGGAGTCTGATGATGCTGATAGTCAGGCTAAGACCAGCACCAATATATATCTGCATGGGAACAGTCACACATCTGTATTTATATATGGAGATCACTGACTAGTCATAGTCTATTAAAATATGTATATGGGGGTGCAGAACATTAGGAATTCAATATGAGAATTTGTTTGTGTCTTGTGTTCATTATAATAGTGTGTCTGCAGTTCTGTTAGACTAGGTAACATAATGTATTATTATTATGTATTTGTATAGCAGAGAAAATATGATCAATCCCTGTCATAGTGAAACTAAACTACGTTGATCCCCTGATGCCAGTGCAAGATCACTAAGGGGCACAAAAGTGCACTCCTTGGTGCTTAAGTTAGAGGGCAAGATTGGGAACCCTATATTCCTTCCCCTGTCCTTTATGAATACAGTGCTGCAAAACACAGTCAGGGCTGTATTCATGGGGAGAACAAAGATCTTCCTGCAGGTGAGAAAAAAAGTGAGATTGCACCCATTTCTTGCACCATGCACCAACCATTGACTTCTATAACATTTCCCCATAAGTTCCCTACCATGTCTACAAATACTTAGGCCATTGCCCAGGGCGCTTGTGTTCAGGGCAATGACTGCTCTCTGTATGTTGTAAGGTACAAGGCTCTGCACTGTAAGGCAACCCTATACTTTGGCCTTTCATTGGCCTTTCATTGTGACCCCTAGATTGCTCAAGGGTTTGTTCAACACTGGTTTTAGCTGGTTCACTGGAAATAAAAATGTTTTTTTTAATTCTTTTTTATTTCCTTTTTGTCACCATTTCAAGTTTCATTTTTCCCTTTCTTATGTCTTTCTAAAGCAGCTGGGGGGGGGTCACCGACTCTGTAAACTGCTCTAAATGATATATTAGTTGACCCATTTGTTATCTTTGTCCCTGCTGAGCTGCCAGACTCAAACACAAGAGTGAGAAACGTTAAACTTCCATTTTGGAAAAACCGGAAAAAATAAAACATTGAAAACAATTGAAAAAAGTCTGAGCTGGAAAAAGGTGTTTGAAAGGGGAACAGCCTCTTAATCTACATAATGTAGTGGACTCTAAAGGCTCTTACGTGGCACATCTTTGATTTGACAGGGCTTTGGAGTGAAGACAGTGCTGTGTTTGTGCTTCATCTACTCCTTAGCACACATATCTTTTACATTTTTTGCACTTTGCATGCTGCCCTGGGCTTTGTAAAGTATATGTAGCTTAGTTTCTTTAATATCACCTCAAAAGCCCATAGAGTCAAAAGGACCGAATTTAATAAAACAGGGTCTAATTGAAAAGTTGAATTTCGAATTATAATTTTAAATTTCCAAGTTTATTTTAGTGTAATTCGACTAGGGAATAGTCCAAATTCGATTAGAGTTTTTTTTAAAAAATCAAAGTTCGAATTTCAAAATGTATCAAGTACTGTCTCCTTAAGTATTAGAATTAGAATTTTCCATCTAAAACCTGCCAGTTTTGTGTTTTAGCCTATGGGGGACGTCCTACAATTGATTTGGAATTGTTTGGTGAACTTTTGAAAATCAAATTTTTGCTTTTGGAGGAATTTTTTAATAAATCTCGATTGGCCGTTTTTTTCGAATTTCAAGTTTATGGTCGTTTTTAGAAACTCCCATAGACTCGAAATTCGATCCTTAATAAATCTGCCCCAAGGGTGCTGTTTTGAACGCCTTAATGCTCTTGCATTGAGGTGTCTGAAAATTACCCCCTTGTGTTTTTGAACTCAATAGTAGACGATTGATAGATGTGTATTAAAATAATAATTTAGGGTAGAGAGAACCACACGTATGCACAAAGTAATCATTGTCAATTTAAGTTGTCATTTGATTTTATAAAGGAGTTAGGAGTTAATGTCTTATCTCTGTCTCCATCTATTGGATGAAAGTAGGCAAAAAATACAAAAAATATATCAAGAGGCTGTTTTGTACTTATGTAACTTATGTATTATGTACAATACTCTGTACATACTCTGGTTGCTAGGGGATAACTTCCCAATTAGCCATAGAAAAGATAGAAATCAAAATACTAGATAATTGGCAGAGGGCTTAAAAGGAAAGACACATTTCTTTTTAAACAATAAAAGTGAATCCTCTGAGTCAATCTCTCTTTTAGTTTCCTGGGTCAGTGACCCTAACAACAGAAAGGATTTTTAGTTGCATTCTGAAAAGTGCCAGAAAACTACAGTTAATAAATAAAAAAATAAAAAATAAAAAAATCAGTATTGATGACTAGCTGTAAACTTTTTTGACATGAACTCTGGACTTTCAGAAAAAACTATAAGGGGCAGATTTATCAAGGATCAAATTTCAAATTTGAAAAACTTTGAAATTCGATTTCAAAAAGACCAACCAAAATTAAATCAAAGGGTTTTGATTGTATTTGAATTGTGCGAATCAAAGTAATAGCTCATTTTATCTAATTGATTCAAGGTTTTTCCAAAAAAAACCCTTTGATTTTTCGAAAAAAAAACCTTCGATTTTTCCACCAATTGACTCCATATAGTTTCTAGAAGGTCCCTCATAGGCTAAAACAGCAATTCAGCAGGTTTTAGATGGCAAATGGAATTTTTAAATACAGTACATGATAAATTTCAAAATTCAAATTTTCTAATTTTTTTCAAATTCGAATCGAATTTGGACTATTTCTTAGTCAACGTACACAAAAATTAGCTCGAAATTAGAATTCTTTTAAATATGAATTTTCACTTCGACCTTTGATAAATCTGCCCCTAAATGTCTATATTTTTAACCATGATAGTCTGATTCTGTGCTCTTCAGGACTAGTTATCCACCTATTTAGGCTCACAAGTTCATGAAACTCCCCCCTCACCTTGTTCCGTTATGGAGCTATGAACCTTATACTTCCACCACCTTGATGTAAAACCTGATAGTTTATCTGCATAGAAAGACAGCATATTTGTGTGCATGGAGTGTTGCTTGAATCTGGAGGGGAGATCCACAGTGCCAATGCAGGACTTGTCAGGGTGCGCGAGGTTGCTATGGTAACCCACTATTAAAAAAACGGAAATGACATACGAACTATAGTAAACTGGTGGAACTCATGGGGGAGCGTACCGGAAGGTATCCCATGGCAACCAAGGACGATGCGTTTTTAAGGACTAGTTATACACACTTCAAGCTGTTTGGGTTGGTGAAACGCGTCAGACGGAAGTGACGTCACAGGCAAGCTGCGGGGAAGACACCACGAGGGAGAGAGACACCGGCAAAACCTCCACCTTTGAATTCAAACTGGTTACACCTGCTAAAGACTTACCTATACAGTATGTGACCTAAACTATGCAAACAAATGCGAGTTGAAAATTTTAAATGTTTTTAACTTTTTAAAAACATTTAAAATAGAATTATACTTATGCACATTTTGTTTACTTACCTTGGAGCCTAACAGTGGCTGACGGAGGAGAGGAGGACACTGGGAATTATTAATACATGTGATGTAATCATGTAGGCATTTCTACTAAAATTTGATGAAGGATCCAGAAAACACCAAATTTAACTGCGCACATTCTGGGACAAAAAGAAAAAGTCTCTTTAAAGGGGAACTCACACTAGCAAAAAAAATTTTTTAGATTTTTTTCATTTTTTGTTTTTCCAGCACAGGAAGAATAATTGAAAATACTACACCATATTCTGTCCCTGATTTTTGCTTTCTCCGTTTGCTTTAGGCGCTGTTCCACAGGAAAGTATTGATATATATTTTTATTAGCAATAGTTTTCCTTTTTTTGCGACATTTTTGTATGCAGCTGAGAGACTGAAAAAGAACGGCAGGAGATTCTAAAGGGCTAACTAATCCTACGTTTGTTGTATAGTTTTTCCATTATGGAGTGATGTCTTCTGGGACCTGAATTCCATCTGCTTTCCAGAGAATCTTTGCACCACCCACTATGGAAACCTAAGGAACTCCAGGTCCCAGAATTCATTACTTTACAATGGAATAATGTGAGGGAGTCGTTTTACACTGTGAGCCTAAGGTAGAAATGGTTCCTTTCTGCCTATGGAATCAGCTATATCTGTGACTGTAATTTTGTAAGTTCAGACAGTTTTTATGCATTTTTTGTGGGGGGGGTATATAAAAATATTGTTGAAGTGCTCTCTGTTTAGATACACTAATATAATTGTTTGTATTATTTTTAAGCTGAATGAATTCCCTTGTTTGAATAGATCCATTCATTAGAAAGTCCCTATCAAATTCATTTTCACGCCTATTATTAAAAATGATCTTGCAAAGGATTCTGGGTCGAGTAATTCCCACAACCCATCCACACTATACATTTTCCATTTGTGTTTGTCTAAATTTATTATTAATTAGTCTGAGCCGGGTCGGTGAATTACTCCGGGCTTATATCCCGCCGGACATGTTTATATCATTTTTATAAATAAAGATGTCAAACGAGTAACCTCCTCTTCTTCGCTTTACTACAGCTCTCTGGAAAAAAGAAGAGGGGGGGGGCCTTTTAAAGCAATTTAAAATGAAGTTTAAAAGAAATAATAATTTTTACATCAATGAAAATCATTCTTTTATTTAAAAAAAAAGACAGCGTTTACAAGACATCCAGTTTAATCACCTTTATCTCTGCAGAATCACAAGTGGGAAGAGTGAAAATATAGAGAGATGTTCTCTTCCAGCAGGAATGTAAAGAGCATTTCATTTAATCATGTCTGCTCTGTAGTTATGGATTTTCATTATGATTATCAATGCTGTTGGTGCTGTGGAGGATATTAATACCCATAGTAATGATGCATGAAGCTTCAAATGTAATTTCTGCACCCTACTTGTCTCCTATTAAATTGTTACCACTTCATCACTTGTGTAGAACGGCACATTTCAATTAATCTTTCCATATCAGCAGCCTTAAATTAATATAGATCATGATTCATTAGCTTATCTGCGCTGTAGTCTTGGAAGATCATTTATAAAGATCTAAAAACCACAGCTAAGTGATGTCCTACTCATTTGCTCCTTTCCTGTTCAGCAATGGCTTCATTAACTGTCTCTTTTTACTAGTAAAATATTGTTGGTGTATTAGGAGGGGGAAAAGAACCATAGGCCCAAATTCACAGCCGAAATCAAAGCTGGTGCTAATCCTTAATCATTAAGGTTGTGACATTTTAAATGTTGTAGTAATATGTTATGATGAATAAATATGGACAACAGGTGGACCCTAAAAAAAACTTGCTTAGGTTATCTAATAGCATTGGAGATGTTTGTATGAATACCTATAGGCAGGGGTGATTCTATCCATTATGCCACCTGAGGCGGCCTTCTTTTGCCGCCCCCGCCCTCACCTTTACAGCGCCGGAGAGGGCAGGGGCGGTCCATGTCACTTAGTGCAGAGATCGCAATTGTGCTCTCTGCACTAGAAGAGCCGAATTTCCGGGTTGAAAAACAGAAATTCGGCTCTTAGTTACCAGGAGCGGCATTTTTGCCACCCCTGGCAACTACGGGGGTTCTGCCGCATAAACGGTCAAGTAAAGTAGAAGCTTGTCCTGCAAATCCCTTAAAGGAGAAGCAAACCCAAAAGTTAAAAAAACCCGACCCCCCTTCCTCCTCACCCCCAGCCTAAGGGGCATATTTATCAAGGGTCGAATTTCGAATTGAACAAAACTTCGAATTCAAAAAGACCAATTAAAGGAACAGTAACATCAAAAAATAAAAGTGTTTTAAAGTATTGAAAATATAATACTGTGTTGCCCTGCACTGGTAAAACTGCTGTGTTTGCTTAAGAAACACTACTATTGTTTATATAAATAAGCTTCTGTATAGCAATGGGGGCAGCCATTCAAAGGAGAAAAGGCTCAGGTTACACAGCAGATAGCAAATAAGTTCTGTCTGTCTAATGGTGTTATCTTTTATCCATTAGTTATCCTGTGCCATATAGCCATTTTTCAATTTCCGCCATTGCTCCACAGCAGCTTGTTTACATGAACTATAGTAGTGTTTCTGAAGCAAACACATCGGTTTTACCAGTGCAGGGCAACACTACATGATATTTTCATTACTTAAAAAAACACTTAAATTTTTTGGTGTTACTGTTCTTTAAGTCGAATTTTTTTTTGGTTGAATAGGTCAGTTTTCGATGGAATAGGAATATCACATTCGATCGAATTCGATTTGAAGTTTTTCACCAAAAAAACATAGATTTTTCCCAATTGACTCCAATTAGATTCTAGGAGGTCCCCCATAGGCTAAAACAGCAATTCGCCAGGTTTTAGATAGCGAATGGTCAAAGTTGAAGAGACAGTACATGATAAATTTCAATATTCAATTTTTTTTCAAATTCTTTAGAATTTGGACTATTTCCTAGTCAAAGCACACAAAAATTAGCCCGAAAATCGAATTACTTAACCCTCCGTGTAGATTCTGTCCAGTGGAGTTCACGGCCGCCATCTTCTTCTCTTCTGTAAACTTCGGAATGAGACCGGCGGAGTGGCGCATGCGCAGTTGGACCAATTTTCTGTCTCGCGACAACTGCGCATGCCCCGAAACTCACAAAAATTGCCGAAGCGCCGGTCTCATTACGAAAATTACTGAAGCGGCTGAAGATGGCGCCCGTGACCTCCGATGCCAGAATCTGCACCAAGGGGTAAGTAAAAAGTTAAGGGCATTTGCCCAGGGTAACACTTAGGCTTGGGGAAGGAGGGAGGGGGGTTTATGTAGGGTAGGGGTTTGCTTCTCCTTTAAAGGAAAACTATAGCAATAAAATGAACACTCAAGCAACAGATAGTTGACATCATATTAATTGGCATATTAAAGAATCTAACCAAACTGGTCTATATATTAAGTAAATATCGCCCTTTTATATCTCTTGCCTTGAGCAACCATTTAGTGCTGGTCTGTGTGCTGTCTCAGAGATCATCTGACAAGAAATACTACAACTCTCTAACAGGAAGAAGTGTTGAAGCAAAAGACACAACTCTGCCTGTTAATTGGCTCGTGTGACCTAACAAGTATGGTTTGTTGGTTTGTTTGTGTGCACAGTGAATCGTACAATCCCAGGGGGTGGCCCTTATTTTTTAAAATGGCAGTTTTCAATATATAGTTACCCAATGGCACATACTACTAGAAAAGTATATTATTATGAAAATGGTTTATTTACATGAAGCAGGGTTTTACACATGAGCTGTTTTATGCAATATCTTTTTATAGAGACCTATATTGTTTGGGGGGTATAGTTTTCCTTTAAGGATGACAGATCCTGGGGTTGGGTAACGTCCAGCACATATTGACAAGTATATGAAGAAGGAGAAGACAAATTAGAATCAGGTACAGAAATAATAAACTGTTAGTACAGGTATGAGACCTGTTATCCAGAATGTTCGAGACCTGGGGTTTTCCGGATAACGTAATTTGGATCTTCATACCTTAAGTCTACTAGAAATGTTTAAACATTAAATAAACCCAATAGGCTGGTTCTGCTTCCAATAAGGATTACTTATATCTTAGTTGGGATCAAGTACAAGGTACTGTTTTATTATTATAGAGAAAAAGGAAATAATTTAAAAAAAAATTATAATATAATGGAGGGGTATAAATGCTCGAGGATAACAGGGGAAAAGCAACTGCAAAGCAAAATAAAAACTTTATTATGGCCTCATCATTTTTTCACTGCACTTGTGCAAAGATTTGCTAATCTTGTCTACACACGACTGCTTTGTGGTAGATTGTACAACCCTGGCATGGCTCAATACCTCCGGCATCCTGGGTATAATGGGCAGTGCTTCATGTCTGTCTCCGCATATTGTATTTGGACTGAAAAATCTCTGTATTTAGATGCATTCTTTAGAACTATAGGTACTTGTGGTGAAATTCATAAGAATTTACTTTGTCATTGCCAAACGCCTGGTTTTATGAACTATGCCCAGGTAATTAGAATGAAATGATTTAATACTTGGTCCCCTGTTTCTTTCCCTCTGTTCTTTTTGTCACTTTAAAGGGCATGTAAAGTCTAAAATAGAATAAGGCTAGAAATGCTTTATTTTGTATACTAAATATAAACATGAACTTACTGCACCACAAGCCTATTCAAACAAATAATTAATGCTTTCAAAGTTGGCTACAGGGGGTCACCATCTTGTAACTTTGTTAAACATCTTTGCAAGACTAAGACTGTGCACATGCTCAGTGTGGTCTGGGCTGCTTAGGGATCGCCATAAACAAAGCTGCTTGAGTTCTGCATGGCTGGGAAGTAAGGCGGGGGCTCCCCCTGCTGTTCATAAGTATGATTGTTTCCCTGCTCAGCAGTTAGGGACCATCTGACAATTCCTATCCACAGCTGTAAATCGGCCCAGTCTGACACTGCCCGTGCAGTACAGCTCTTTGCATTCAGAGAATAGAGTGAATTCAGCATTTCAAGTTCATTCAAGTTGGGCAGGTGGTGAGCAACACAAGTTTGTCCCCTGGAATGTCCCCCAGCTTTCATTTTCATTTTCATCTTTTTATTCTTCTGGTGCATGTGCTATGGACTACCAGAGGCTACAAGATGCAGAGGAGGCCTGTCCTTACTGCCTTCCTACTTGAATCTCACAAAAGCTGCAGAGTGCAGAATGTCCCTTAGCGTGCACATTATTTTGGCGTATGGGCTAGGAGTACCAGAGGCCCAGTGTCAGACTGGCCCACTTGGTTACCAGGAAAACTCTGGGTGGGCCCAGGTGTCAGTGGGCCCTCATGCTGCTAAACATTTGGCCTATTTCATAGCCATTCCCTATTTCTATGAGAACAAAGAGGCTAAATAGATGGAAAAATAAATTACAGTATGTAAAGAAATAAGACCTGGAGAATAGAGGTTGAGTGAGGAGAGCAAGAATAATAGTAATAAGAGTGGCCCCTGGTCTAAGGTTTGTGGGTGGGCCCCTGGTGTCCCAGTCCGACACTGCAGAGGCCACAAGGTACAGAGGGGTCCTGTCCTTTCTGCCTTCCTAATTTAACCTTACACAAGATGCAGAGCTCAATCTACTTCTTCCATGGGCCTTAAGGGATATGATTTAGCACTCCTTAGTGCTCTTGCACTTGGACCCAGGTCAATTGTAGAAGAGCCACTGGGTATATAAAGTAAAATACAAGTTATATGAACAAAGTATGGGAAGTATAACTCTATTGTATTTTCTCAAGAAGCAATGGTTGCTATTATATGACTATTATAGATGCATTACATGCATAATGCATGAATGTATGTTTCTTTTATACCTTTTGTTGTTAGAATAAGAAGTTTTATACAATAAAGGAAACGCCTAATCTGGGTTAAATGTAAAATTCTATTTCATAATAAATAGGAATGTAAGATTTGTAAGGTTTAAATTGGGAAACAACATAAAATGGGAGTTCCAAAATATTTAAGGATAATAAAAGTCGCAAAGAGCAAAACAATCAAAATAAGAATAAAAATCCACATTTCGCAATGTAATATTGTTCCTTAAACTGTTATTACATTGCAAATTTTAAATGTGCATTCCAAAATGTATTGGCGCACTCTTAAGAAGTTCTTGAAGGTGTTGTAATCTTTTGGAGCAAACATAACGACTTTTTCAGTAAGAAGTTTTATTACATTTACTGCGCATTGGCGAATGGCAAATTTCAGTAAACATTTTCCATGTTGCAAACGCTATATTAAATTTGTGCAAAGGCATAACTTTTCGCATTGCGAATAGTTTTTCCGTTACTGACTTTTATTACATTCCCCCGTTAGATGCTTTGTTGTTTTGGCTCCATTATAGAACCAAATTGGAGGTTTTGGTGGCACAAAAAACTAGCAGTTATTAGTATTTACATACATTAATGTCTTTTTAACCTCCTCTCCAACATCTACCATCTTTCCAACAGAAAGTTGTTCTTCAAGAATAGCTTAAGAGACACAGATGGGACACCCATGATGCTTTTTTCTACTTTGTTCCCAACCCTTAAATGCAGATTAAGACTTTCTCATTTACAAGCCAGACATGATGGTCAGTCATTTTTGCTTTACCCTCCTACCTCTTCAAATTTACAGTTATGCCCTAGACTGAAACAATATTCTTGACTTTATGCCATTGCAGTAATTTGCGATACAAACGATCAGACTTGAAGGATGATGGATTGAGAACCTGGCTTCAAATATTTAACAGCTGATACATTAAATTGTATTTTTAGATTTTTCAGTAAATGAACTGGCAGATTTACTTTGCGTGCTGCAAGAAATCTTAACGACTATACAGCTCATGCATTTTGTTCATGTGTTATAATTTGCTTGTATGTTTGCTATATAATATAGGATCAAGTCGGTGACAGTTAGACCTGTGAAACCTGCCACCTGATGTTTTGCATAATGGTTAATTAAAAGAATTATTTTATATCTCAAGGATATATTTGCATGTGAACTGATGACAATGAGCATTATAGATACGGTGATTATTAAATGATACAAACATTTTTTTGTGTAAGCTCTTGGTTAGCTTATTATTTTGAATTGTTTTGAAACCCTTAGTAACCAAACTTATTATTGCTTTCATTGTTATAGTTACACTAGGCCAATAGTTGATCACCATGGATTAAAGGCCAGGATTTCTGGTCTCCACCAGGGCCAGAGACAAGTAGTATCCTCTTTATTTAAAAGGTTGACTGCACCCTTATGGCAAACTTAGGGGCCTATTTAAGATTACTTATACTTTTCTGCACATAAAAGCTACTGATTTTTTTTCTTCATTCTAAAAAATTATGAAAAATCCCTCCATTTTTTTTTTTTTTGGCTTGACACCCATGAGTAAGCGTAAGTAAGGAAACTCACAGAGGGTTACTTTAAAGATTACTCTTGCTGAAAAACATGGGCAATCTTTAGTAGGTACCTTGATGTCTTTTATCTCATCATGAATATGTAAAAATACTGACATCAGGATAATACCTTGGCATAACTTAAGTCTCATAAGTCTACAAATCACTTTTCCAATATGTGCTTGTGTCCATGCACCTGCATTTTGACTACATGGAACAATTAACCCACTATTATAGTTCATAACTCCCTTAACACTATAACTTACACCCTCTTCTTCCTATTATTCTACACCAATTCCCTCCAATAATCCAACCTGCTTCCTACCACCTGTGCACAGTCACATTGCCTATTGACACACTTACCCTGGTCCCTTGTCTAAAAACATAGTTTGCTGAGTGGTTGCCTTGTTCCAGAGGCCTAGTCTTGTTTTAGATTGTGTTCCTAGTGTGACCCAGCCTGACCTGTCTCTACCCTATAGCCTTGACCTTGTCCTTATTATCTGTTCTGAGCCTGTGTTGCCTCTGACCCACAGATGTTTTACTATCGATAACATTCTTGCAGGTTATTCCTCACTTCACTAGCTCATTGTCAAACCATCATGTGAGTCCTGTGTTGTGTGGGTCTCTTATTACACTGGATACAAAGCCTGATAGTGTACTGAGTGCTAAAGATATAATTTAGCACCAATTAGCCACTTGCACCAGCTTCTTATAAATGTGCTTTATGGCTGGGATCCATTCACTTTTCTAAGCTCCCCACTAATCATATGGCAGCCCTACTGATTATCTATGTCTGTACCTATGTATACACACCCATGCACAAATGCAGTGCAGTTGTTGAGCAGGTCATTTATGGTTTGTGTCATTCTGTGTCAGAGGGAGAGAAGGGAAAGCGCAGACTACAGTCTCCCTCGTTTTTTTTTTTTCCTTCCCCCCTTCTCTGTCTTCCCCCGGCCAGAGTTCATTATTTTTCTTTCTTGTCACTCTGTGTGATAGCTTGGACAGAAGAGCAGAGAAAGAAGCATCACAAGGCCTTAATCTGCTCTTTAATGCCTGACTTCAGAGGCGCCATTTATCTTGCTAGTGCAGCAGGGGTCTCCGGCAATTTTATCTCTAATAATATATTGATGGATTAAAAGGGTCAGACCGGAGACCGAGCTAGAAAAATTGCTTATTGACATCAAAATACAGTGCCCTCAACCTGATAAACATAGAGGGGGGCCGTGTATGTACATTCTGGGTCCTGGCGCTGCCACAAGAAAACATCCAGTTTTTTTTTACATTTTAGGCCAGTTACTGTTAATCTGAATACAAAAGGAAAAAACATTTTTCAACCTGTATATCTGGGTGGCTATATACAGTGTGCATGTGTAAATATTCTATGTGCATGTACACACACACACATACAGTTTATATATATTGTATCAGTATACACAAAAAAACACACACAGGCATATTAAAACATAGAGGAATATCTACCAGTATATTACACATTATGCCTTATTTAAGGGACACATATCAATCATTTTTTAAACAATAACATACAAACAATTCTGACCCTATATATATATATTAGGGATGCACCAAATCCAAGATTCGGCCTTTTTCCGCAGGATTCGGCCAAATCCTTCTCCCCAGCCGAACCAAATCCGAATCCTAATTTGCCTATGCAATTTAGGGTCAGGGGAGGAAAATCGCACGACTTTTTGTCACAAAACAAGGAAATAAAAATGTTTTCCCCTTCCCACCCCTACTTTGCATTAGGATTCGGTTTGGTGTTCGGCTGAATTTTTCGGGGGTTCGGTCTAATCCAAAATAGTGTGTATATATATATATATATATATATATATATATAGATAGATATACAGTATGTTGCTGTCTGAAAGCTGCCACATTCCAAAGCATTTGCTTAGTGAAGCTACGGCTGGCAAATGTCTCTTTATTTTGACGACAGTTGGGCCAGCAGAGGTCATTATTTTACATTCTCTAATAGTGGGTTTTTCTTTATGTAACACTGTAGTCTTAGATACAATATAGTCTCATGGGCAACACAGTGCCAATGGGAGGCTCTCATATGAACAAAGCAATAGGTAAATTGGAGGAAGCTCCAGACTTTGCAGAAGAACTAAGGCTAAAGAAAAGTTCTGGAAGTGAAGTTCAAAAGCTGGAGGACCACATACTGGACATTTATAATGTATAAACTGAAAAATGTAACAATTTTTGCACAGTATTATATTACTTTGTGTTTAAGTGAGGCTGGGGGTCCAGGATCAAATTTGTGAAACCACTCCTTTCTATAGTAATGTCAAATCAACTGGACCTGCTGTCATTTTTTTGGAGGAAAGAGAAAAAAAACTGCAAGTCCACTTGATCTGACTTATTACTATAGATACACTGTGACCTGGATGAATGAGAACCTTCACAGATGTAAAACCCACCCTGTGCCTAAAACTACATACAGAAGCACAGCAATATTAAAAAAAACATACTCAAGCCCTCTAATGTGTATTACCCCTCCTTTTTACCCCTGTTAAAGACATACATACAACATACTTTTCAAAAAGTTTCCTGACTAATATTTTATCAATTAAGTAATTTTACAGTGGCCAGTGACATATTTGCCTAAGGCCTTGTAACCTCCATTTTTTGCATGACTTTAATGACTTTACTGTTCACCTGCAAGGCCCCGGCATTTCAAGTGCACAGAGGCTGCAGAATCCACAGGTTGCCAGTCTGAGGACATCTCTAAAGCCACGTTTGTTCCACCAACATTGCAACATCTTTTGTATTTAGTAAAACAGTGCTATTGGAAAATCATCATCCACTGCTGTAGAGGTTAGTGAATGTGACATCTGTATTGTGGTAGCATCTCATTCAACTGAGCTGCCACAGAAGACAGAGGTATTCTGGCAACTTTAGGGGGAATAACCTCTAATACAATCATGTGGGTCTACATACTCATAGCCTTGTTACACTAGTGTAGCCTTCTTTAACTAGTTAGCGCAGGTGTCAGCAAAATGGCAAAAACATTTTTTTTGCTGTGAATATTTTGTCACATGTCATTTTTGTAGCAAACTACTTTAAAGTCTATCCCCTATATGTAATAAAAGGCACTGAGTTTGCCCGGGAAAAGTAACCCAGAGCAACCAATAAGATGTTTGCTTTTAAACAGGTGACCAGTAAATGCTGCCTGCTGATTGGTTATTATGGGTTACTGCTCTTGGGCAAACTTAGTGCTTTTTAGTACATAACGCCTTATGAGCGTTTTTTTCATTGCACCTTGTTTCTGTTTTGAGGCTTCCAATAAAAATTGGGAAGGCAAAATCACATGCATTTTTTTACTGCTACACATGTGCCCTACATTGTTAGAGAACCTCCTGTCCACTAGGCTACAACTTTTAACTGATGCGCGAATTTATTCGCCAGCCATGGATTTCCAATTCTTGCCATGTGCGAATTTTTTTGTGAAACTTTGGAGAAAGTTTGGGACGAATAATTCACTGCGACAAAACGCCCCTAAAGAAAAAACACCCAATGACCTTAATGCACTTGGAAAAAAAAAAACGCTCATTGACTTTAATGCATTTGGAAAAAAAAGTCACCATTAGAAAAAATGCCCATTGACTTTAATGCATTTGGAGAAAAAAAAGTCGCCATTAGAAAAAAAAACGGCCAGTGACTTTAATGCATTAGGACAAAAAAGTTGCTATAAGAAAAAACGGCCATTGACTTTAATGCATTTGGAGAAAAAAAAGTTACCATTAGGAAAAAAAACGGCCATTGACTTTAATGCATTTGGAGAAAAAAGTCACCATAAGAAAAAATGGACATTGACTTTAATGCATTTTGAGCGAGAAGAGTTGTCGTGCTTTACTTCAATATATTTCGCAAAATTTGTCCGTTTCATGAAGAGAACCAGGACAGATTCGCCCATCACTACTAATGTCTTAGTGATGACTGAAATTTTTGGCCACATTTTGACATGCAAAAAAAAAATTGCTGCATGTCAAAAATATGTCATGAAATTTGTTGCTCGTCAAAAACATTTTGTCGCCCGTAGACTTCAATGCATGTTTGTAAATTTTTACCGCTTTGTGAATTTTCGGAAAAGCCAAATGGTTCAAATGCACCCATCCCTATTAAAGACATGTCTGTGATTTTTGATATTACTTCTGATCAGAGCGCTGGGCCAGGCTGGCTGGGTGCCCTAGGCAACAATTTGTGAATTTATCAAGGTGTGGGTCATTTTATGCCACCGTTATTTTACATTGCTTCAGGACGAAGTCAATCTAAGAAAAAAAACCTGTACAAATATTACACTGTTTTTACACAGTGAAGCCAGGCGATATTTGGTGTAATATCCAGCTGTTTTTTTACACATCATACTAAATATGCCCCTTAGTAACTCTGTTGCTGTTAAACCAAAAAGTACCATCTAAACTAGTAATATATCTGACCTCCATCAGATCATATCTGGGGGTTTTGTATCCCACATTAAAATGAATAAACCATGTACTTATGTGTATGCCCTAATTTAGACAGTGGGCGGCTCAGATCCCTTTGGTTGATGACGTCTGCCCTTGTCGTATCATTTTTATCATTTTGTCGCACTTTTTTTTTTGTCTGTCAGAGCGAAACGAGTCATGTGGTGAATTTTGGCACCATTTCGCAAACATTTCTGACTCCACTGAAAATCTGTGCTTGGCAAAATTTTTCACTCATCACAATACAAATTGTGGTTGAATTATAAAATATGGGCTCCACGAAGGTTATTTTCTAGTCCCCGGTTTCAGCCCTGGTTTTAGCTCAGGCATCTGAAAACCAGGGCTTTTGACCTTTTGTACGTAACATTTGCCATCATCCTGCAGATGTAATTCGTCTCTTCTTTTTATTTCACAAGCAGATACACGGCCATTTATTTCAGGTGTTGTCCTTTATGTTCTATTTAGGCAAAATGGCACATATCTGTGTATGCTTGGAGGTTAAGGGGAAAAGAAAATCAACAATAAAAGTGTAAACATTTTAATAAACCCGAATGTTTCTCATTTTTATGATTTCCTTTCCAGGTCTTTGCTATATATTTCTTTTATAAGCGCAATTTTGGCAAGGGAGTATTTCCTTGTTACTTCTCTCCAGCCTGCAGTCTTTTATTTCAGCCTCTCCCTTTTTTCCCCGTTTCCAAATCCATCGCTCTCTCTCTCCCTGCTCGCACTCTCTTTTACGATTTTGACATCTCCGTTTTATTTTTTTTTTCTTTCCTCCCTCTTTGCAGTTTTTTTTTCTCCTGCAGTTTCTGGCAGAGGTGATAAGTCTCCATAAATAGGATTAGCATTGATTCCTTTACCAAGAACAGAGATGATGCTGTCTCCTTCATTTACTGAACTGCCAGCTTTGAAATACAAAAAGAGAGAAAAAGAAAAGAGAAATCTGATGAAAGGCAAAGGGAAAATAATAATAATAAAAAAAAAATGGCTTTATAAAATGTAGGCCCTCTGTGAATTCAAAAATATATATATTTCTCTAGTTATTTATGTGGTTACAGTGAGATAAAGGATCAAGGGAGGTTTTGCTTCTGTTCTGAGACTTAAGAAAAGACTCAAACTTCTTTCTTTTTTTTTTTTTTTTATTTGTTCTTAATACATTTAGCTTTTCTCCTCCTAACATATTTTTACCAGCTAATCTTACACATCCGCTATTGTGCGCCTGACGTGTTTCTAACCTTGAAATGTTGCAAAGACAGAGCTAAAGAAAGGAGACACAGAGAGTGAAGGAGAGAGGGAGAGAACGGCATAGAATGAATGAAGGGATGTATGGCTACACTGAGCAGTATTGGAGGGCTGAAATAATCTCTGTATTTAGTTTGGGGCCTCCTGAGATTGATATTCAGATCTTCTTTAGTACTGGGTCCAGAAAACTGACAAAGAAAATGTCAGAGCGCTGAGAAATACATGTAGTCATAAAAGGAAAAGTAGATTTCAATAAACATGAAGGGGGTTATTTATTAAAGTCCAAATGCCCAAAACTAGAAAAAAATTAGGGTTTTTTTTACTATAAAATCGGAATTTTTAATGGAAAATTTTTTCAAGATTTGGAAAAATTCCATCTTAGACCTACCAAGGTTGTATATAAGTCAGTGGGAGAGGTCCCTATCCTATTTGGAATTAACTGGAAAATCCATCTATTTTGGACTTTTTGGGCAAAATTTTGATAAACAAGGCCCGAAATATTTATTTACTATAACTACAAACACAGGTAACCATGTCTGTTACAACCCAACCCTGAGTATTGGTCTAGCGGGCGGCGGGGTCCCCCAATGTGTCTCCGGCAGGGACACCCGCCGCATGCTGCTTTATTCCTCCTGTGCCGGCTTCCCTATGGTGTACAGTGCGCAATTCTGGGATTTATGCGCGGGCGTGATGACGTCATCACGCAAGGGTGCGAGATTCAAACTATTTAAAGGGATATCCGTATTTGTAACATTGCCCATTGTTAGGTTCAATTAGCTTGTTCCTGGGTGTGATATTCTTCGTGAATTCGATTGATCTTCTGTGTTTTGACCCATGCCTGCCTGTGACTACTCTGATCTCTCCTATCCTGAACATTTGCCTGTCCACTGACTATTTTACGCTCTCCAATCCTGATTCCGGCCTGTCTGACTACTCTCTGCTTGTGCTGGCCTGGCCTGCCTGTTTCCAAGTGGTGTTCTTCCTTACAGTATCCTGGTGAGACAATTGTGCCCCTTTGCTCGTCCAGAACCGTTAGCTTTGCTCCTCCTCTCAAATAAGACCAGGCGGCATCTAATTAGCCATGGGCTCCTCCCGAGGTGAAAAGCGGTGGTTATAGGCAGAAGTGAGAGCCAAGAGCAGGGAGCATAGCTTGGGTTCTGGATTTAGGGTGCCGTTCGTGACTCTAGTGAAGTTATGACCCATGGGCCCTGGTGCAGAACTGGGTTTTATGAAAGCCTCTTTTTGTGTGGCTTTCGTGCCCAAAATCAAGGTGCCCAGATGCAAATTTGCCCAGTGTTTACAAATGAGCCCCACTGACTCTACACTTTATGAGCATTGAAGAATGGGTCTTTCCAGTAAAACATGAGCACCTTGTGTGCTGGCGGTGTAACAGTTTTCAAGAGTACTCTTGGATGCAACATTCTATGATTGAGTTCTATGAGTGGTGAAAAAAGCATTGAGGGCTACCATTTACAGTACGAGGAGCTGTGGTCCTAAAATTCAAGGCTAAGGAGGTTGTCACTGTACCTTAGGATGGCTTTAAAAAATCTAGCATCTTTTAGGATAGCAGACATTAAAACAAGGACAAAGATTTCACTCATGTGCAGTATTTTTGTTTAATCCACCTTGTGTTTCAGTTCTTTATGAATAAATACTGGCGCCTGATGTTACTGAGTGTCATTTTATGTTCTATTGATGCCCCCTTTCCTTTATTCCTGCATATCAGTTTAGCCTTTTTTCACTGTGTAGATCCTTGTAAATATTTTGGCAGAATCGGTCACCGACAAAAGCCTTATATAAATACAGCCAGCAAAGCAATTCCTTTCTTTAGACAAGAAGATATAGAAAATAAAGAAATGTCAGGAAAAAAATGAAGGCATCAAACTGCCCAACCATCCATAATTGATGACCTTTGCAAGGATACAACAGCGGCGCTTTTTAGAATGTCATCCCAGCTCTACTTCTGGGTTAAAACACAGGATTTATTGCAGCCCATGGCTTTATTTCAAAGCTAATGCTTAGAAGTTATGGCCTAACAACTGATATTTGTACAGTGCAGCAGTAAGGAACCATTCTGATGAAAATGAGATTGCTTTCACCCCCTCCCCAAGTGCCTCAAATGCAGCAGCTACAACATAACCACAAACTGCTTTATCACGGACAAGTTCTTTTAATTTTCTTGGAGAAGAACAGTAAAACAAGAATTATTGGGTGTAACATTTATCTGAGCCGCTTTCCAAACACACAGGCAGCTGTTAGAAACCATGATAGGATAATAAAAATATGCCCCCCTTCTTTTCTCTGCCACTCCCTCTGTACCATACACCTGCTCACGCTCATCATTTTAATGGTGTTGGCATCCAGGACACTCTGAGATGTGAATGCTTTGAATTTTTTAAGATTACATTGGTTACAGGAAAGCATTATCCTTCTTAATTATGCCCATTTTTTAATGATACCCATTGTACTCCTCCTATGGAGGTGCTGACTGAGGCAGCTTGGTGTCTTGCCTAAGATACTATTGTCTGTCTGGCCAAAGTATATCATATCAAGGCTGTACAACTATGGGGTAGGTGGCATAAAGTCAGTAGGGGTATGACCAGCCTATGGGGCTTTCAACAGAACCATGGCAAGAAAAATAATTTTTTTTCATAACCTGCGCTGATTGATACCATAAAATATGGCAACATAGTATACAGGAATTTATGTAGGATACTTTGACAGTGAAGTTGGTCTTTTAAGACCTTCATAAGGTAATGTGGCAAAAGGGGCCTAAAAAGAAAGGTGAGTAATCTTAAAATGATAAATTAATTAATCAGGCACTTCTCATTTTAGCGCCCAACTCTGCAATAGTGATCAAGACATCATTAATTGATTGTCAATGAATTAATAGTAGAGTGTCTTTCAAAGGGTGTTGTGCCCCGAGCCTTCTCATGGTGGGAACAGTCCCACTATCCATTCGCTCACTCGAGCAAACAAATTGGCAACATTTCCACAATTACAGGCCACCTACAAGGCTCCCCAGGCTGAATGGCTACATTATCATCAAATCACACATTATATAAAATCAATACATATTGGGGACACTTTCCCCCTACCAACTGCATATGAGAGGTTATGCCTACAACTTATTTCTAATAAAGGAGTGCTATTTTACCTGTATCATAATTTGTTACAAATAACGCCAATCAAAACACTGAAATTCGTACAAAACTGGGAAAAAGGTATTGCGACAATGTTTTGATGATGATACATGGAGTGACATATTTAGAGACATGGTGAAATGTTCTGTCAATGTATTAATACAAGAAACTTCCCAAAAGGTTTTGCACCAATGGTATTTGGTCCCAGAAAGACTGTCCCAATTGTACCCCACATCCTCTACATTATGCTTTGCACTGCGTATCTTGTCGGCGCTATATAAATAAATGATGATGATGCTTTAGGGTATGTAACAAAAAAGGCTCTTTATTACATATATGGTGGGACTGTCCTGTGGCTTTTGGATCAGGATCTACTCCTTAATAACCAACATAACAGGTCTCTCGTTCGGGAAGAACCCGCTGAAACACTCTTAAATAAACATATACCGGGTGGCAACAGATACCTCAGACGTTTGACCACTTACATTTTTTGCACAATAGCTAAAGCCTGGAAAACGACCACACTGGACATTCAATTGGTAGAAACCAGACTAGACAACCTTCTATTTATGGAAAGACTTATTAGCACAGAAACTGGGTAAACCACAGTCTACTATAAAATCTGGAGCCCCTGGTTAAGCAATTGAAATATCTCTCAAGGACTCCTTGCTTGAACTCACCTGAACCTTCTTGATAATTAATATATCAGCCTTAAAAACACGATAGACAGTACCGAAGTCAGGATCAATATATTTACACCCTGAGTCATTTGTATAAAATGGTGCAGCATTGTTTATTGTCATTTGTTTATTAATGGCAATTAATACACTACCAATAGCTCATGCCCCGGGAACTCCCAGAAGGTATACTTAAATATTGTCATATGTTTAAAACACAAATAAAAAACATTTAAAGAAAAAAAAATATTATTGGCTTGCTCTATTTAGTAGGTGGGAAGTTATTCATTTATTTCATTTTTTTGTCACCTTTAAAACTATGCAGGGTATGAAAACACAAGACCGGGCAAGTTCCAGCATTCTCTTGTGTCAATTGGTGCGACAGTACTTGATACTGAACAGGAGGCCGGAGGATGGAATCAGCTGCAAGTCCCCGAAGTGCCTTTTAATGCCAGTACCTTTTATGAATGAGGTTTTACATGCAACTTACTGCGCTTCTAATTGTAGATGAGCCTTTGTTAAGCAATGTACTGGCTCCTTAAATCTTTGCAAGGCCTAAATTTCTCTTGCATATATGTTTTTCTGTAAACATATCAGTCTGTCTGTAAGCTGGATGCTCCTCTTCCTCAGCTTATACATCAGACATAGGGGCAGATTGACTAACCAGCGAAAAGTCGCCAGCAACCGCTTCACACCCATCGCTACACTTCGCCAGATGAAAATTTGCTCAGACAAAGCTAATTCACTAAAATGCAGAGTTTTGTCATGGACACCAAACACTGCCGACTTTTCGCTAGCGTTACTGTGGCAGCGCAAGCAATTCAAAGAGAAGATGCGCTATCGTTCATTTATGCCTAGCGCAAATTTTCTAGAGGAAATTTACACACAGCAGGAAATTTAAAGTTGAATGGACGGCTAAAGAAAATAGAGTTGTTTTAATGCCATACACATGAGCATAAAAATTTTTTAGGACTTTTGCAGCCTATCACTCTGAGAAAAAGGAAAAGATGCCAGCGTTTTTTGAGCTTTGATGCTTTTCCCACTCACATAATATGATGTACCGTATATACTCGAGTATAAGCCGAGTTTTTCAGTCCCCAAAATATGCTGAAAAACCCTACCTCGGCTTATACTCGGGTCAAGCACAAAAAAGGTCGCTGGCGTCTAAGAATAGTCGCCGGCGCCTACGAATAGTCGCCGGCGTCCAAGAATAGTCTCCAAGAATATTTGCCAGCATCCAAGAATGGTCGCTGGCATCCAAAAACAAGACGCCGGCACCTCCAATGGGAGCAGAAACCCTCAATTTTTTGATTGAAACTTACCAGAAGCTGCTGCATTTCTCACCCTAGGCTTATACTCAAGTCAATAAGCTTTCCCAGTTTTTGGAGGTAAAATTAGGTACCTCGGCTTATACTCGGGACGGCTTATACTCAAGTATATACGGTAAGTAACAGAATAATGAGGAAGATCCATGAACTCCAGTGCACTTTGCCTGGTCTGAGCTGGTGAAAGCAAGTCTGGCAAAAGAGGTGAATTTTAGTGAATTTGCAGAGTATTTTGTCGAATTGTCGTCTGGCGATAGAGTGTGAATGAGCGCCAGCAAATTAGTGCCTGCACCCGTTAGTTAATTGCCGATGTCCCTGCGGGTTGTAACGCTGGCAAATTGTCGCCAGCATCTGCCCCATAAGGTTTGTTATTTTTTTTTTGCCTAGAGACTGGGGGAACCATTGCAAAATCCCAGCAGGAATGTAATAAGAACAACAGTGACCAGTGGCCTTATTGGCAAGTAGGAATGTTTGCTATTGACCCTTTCTTCCGCACTAAGGTAGCAGTTTCCCTAACTGTATCTCCATAATTAATTGCATCAATTTCAAAAATACCTGACTGAAAAACCCCTAAACAGGGCTCATGCCACTTATGGGCACATTACCCCTTACCATACCAAGCATTGGTTAGGGTTTCAGAGAACCAGGTTGGCAACCTAGATAAAAATAGGAATAATAAACTGTGCAGCCTGTACAGAAGAGCAAGTGCAAAGCTTGGTATAAAATTCATTTGAGACCTTCTTTGAGAAGCTGCTACTTGTAGGGTTGAATTATTGAAAGAAAAAGTGATGCAAATTGAGCTGATAATTGTTAATGCAAGAACCAGAATTCTTGTTTTTCCAGGAGTAAAACACACAATCTAATGGAAAAAACATGCTATTTAACTAATCACTTTGGGTAACAAAACATGGCAGCCTACATCTATTTTTGCTCATTGCACTTGTATTTGAAAAACAATAAGGAATGCACCCAGCCCCAATCTAAGGAGCACTGGGGATGTTTACCCCTGAACACATAATCCCCAATGCTCCGGCACATGGGCACTCAGGTGAGAAGGGGGGCAGGGTGCGTGCTCACAAGGGGTCAGGCACTAGGACCATGCAGGCCTAGGGGTGCCCAAAGGCCGAAATCCAGGCCTGAGAATTTGAGAAGTAAACAGATTATTCAGATTTTAGTTTTGTTTTTTTGGGAGGTCTCTAGTATCTGCACCATTAAATATTTTATAAAAAAGTATCTCCTTTACCATCTTCTTAACATTCGCACTGAGAGCAGACTGAGAAGCAGAGTAGTTTCTTGACAAATTGTTGCATTTTGTGCCTTTTGACGGGTCATTTAAATCAGAGCAATACAGAATATTCTTTAGAATATTATTAGAAAGGACCTGAGGCAAAATTACAGTAAATCTCCATACAAAGCAGTAATAACGCTAGTAATTAAATATAATGTGTCTTTATTTAGGCCCACCAAAGGTATTCATAATTAACTGGTGGATGAATTATTTATTTCTCACCAGACAGGTCTGCGGTAAAATTTGCATTTCTGTGAGTGACAAGAATTTTCACAAATCTGCATTAGAACTCTGCCATGAATTTTGTTTTACAGTTTTCCAGCAGGAAAGAAAAAATGCCTATTGAATCCAATGCATTCGGTGCAAGAAAAAAATACCCATTTACTCCAATCCAATTGGCATGTGAGAAATGTCCGTTTCGAAGAAAATCAAAACGCATAGAGAAATTCTACCATAGATATGTTAAACTTGTTGCCACTCAACGATATTTATTGAAAATATCATAATGATGATCCTAAAGTTCTAGAAGTTTGAAGGATGGAATTTGCCACAAAATCAGGAGAAAATGTGACCAAATATTAATATACACGCATATATATATATATATATATATATATATATATATATATATATATATATATATATATATATATATTGGAATGTCTGTAAATAAACCCCTTTTTATTTAAGCAAGCTCCTGTGAGTGTGAGTGCAGTACTTTTTCCTTTTAATGTTTTTTCTTTACCTGCACCTGGAACAGTTGGCCTATAGTTAAGGGTAGTGTTCCTCTTTGTTCCCCTCTCTCTCTCTATCTTTCTATATATGCAATATTTAGTGAATACAATTAAACCTGTGTTTTAAAAGGCCCAATACATTTTGAGAGGCCATTGTTGTTCTGGGCTTGCCTGGTATTAGTATTTTCTTATGTTTAAGAAATATTATTTAGGAGCTTTAAATCTGCATCTAAAGGTGGAAGTGTGTTTCCCAGGAAGTCCACTAAAGAGACACCCGTAACATTGACAACGCACAAAGTAAGGATATGCCATCCAGAAGGCCATCAAAATAAATGTAATCATTTTTTGCCTCCTGGCTCTTTAAGCAGTCATTTAATTTTAGGCCCAAGTGTATATGTTGTAATATCTTCTATTTTACTGATGTAACCTTAGGCAACAACATTTTGGGGGTTATTCAAAATGCAAACATTTCTTGGGAAAAATACTCCTACCAAAAAAGACTCCTACCGAAAAATACTACTACCAAGTTCACACTTATTTTTCCTTTTATCAATCAATACATTTCCCGAAAAGTTCCTGTTTGGAAAAAAATCTGATGTTTTCTGATTATTACCCCCGAAACCACTAACTCTTTGGATTATTGCAAGAAACCTAGCGCAGATCAGGATATTTTTGGGACATTGACTTCTACATGAACTCGGCAGGACTGAGTTGGATTACTTTTTTATTCTGACTTTTAACAGCCATGGGGTTTATTTCCCAGTCAAATGGTTCTACTTTATATTCAGGCAATGAGATAAATTCGGACTTTGATAAATAATCCCCTTAATGTTCATTCAACATTTATTAGGTTATTAGAAGCCTTGCATAGAAGTTTCAACTTACATTTTTATATGTAAACCATGGTTTCCTTTAGGACTGAAACATCTTGCTCTTTAAAGTTCCTTTTTTCCACCTCCCAATGCATCACTTTCTCTGGGATTTTCCTTTCTTCCACAAATATACTCATGCCAAGATGGCAAGTTTAAACATCCAGTTGTTATTCCCATCTGATCTTGTCTGTCCTTTTCCTCTAAACTGTTTTTATGTAGACAGTCAACACAGGTTTGATGTGTTTAATTTAAAAGGGAATAAGCATGCTCGTAGAGTGAGACTGCAAATCTTCGCTTTATGGAGCACTAAAATTCTGGAGCGGATTAAAAGTGATGCTGGGGTAAAATTTATAGTAACTTTTAATGGCATTAGAATAATTGTCCTCCGCTGTCCCCCTCTTGCTGCATCTATTCTCCAATGGTATGGCGAAATGAGAATTTCTTTAGAGGAAGGGAATTGGCAGTAGATTTGTAGAATAGTGTTGCCATGTTGGTCCCTGTGCACAAACAGCTGCAGCTCATTCTCATATTCCTGTGTACAGGGCATTGTGTTGGAGATAGGGCATTGCATAGTGTGTTTGTACAACAGCATACTTAATATGTCACACTTGGCCAGTGTTTATTATCGATTGTATCAGTCCAACTTCATCAATTGTGCTGTGTATAAAGTTCCCACTACTGTAAAATATAAAGATATGATGAGTCACATGACCTTAAAAAAGCAAAAGACCAAAGGCAGAATGCTTTTATACAGTTCATGGAATTACGAGGTCACTTCTAATATCCTCATATTTTTCAGCAGGGGCTATATTACAGGGCAGATTTATCAAGGGTCAAATTTCGAGCTTATGGGAGTTTCTAAAAACTTCCATGAACTACCATAAACTTGAAATTCAAAAAAAAAACCGGGCAATTGAAATTTATTTAAAAAAAAAAAAAATTTTAAAAATGGTTGAATAGGATCGAGCTGCAAACTAGAACTGAATTTGATCGAATTTGATTCGAGTTTTTTTAACCAAAAAAAATTTATTTCAAATTTGTTTTTCAAAAGTCCACCAAACAACTCCAAATTGATTGCAGGGGGTCTCCCATAGGCTAAAACACCAATTCGGCAGATTTTTTTTCAGAGTTTCAGCATTATTGTACAAATGTTCTGCATGAAATTAGGCCAACCCTATGTAAAAAAGCAGTTGTAAAACGTGCTCCTGTAAATGGTGTGAATGTTTTTGGTATTAAGAAAGGGTAGGGGCATACTTTTACCTGCCCTCTAATTGTATATGGTTTTCCAGAAGTAAGAGAAAGAGTGTATGTGGGCTTAGAGCTCGATGGCAGCCTCATGCTTCATAAATGTTTCAGTCAATGGAAGATAGCTGTTCATTTTTCAGCTTTTATTTGTCTGTGGGCTGTCTACTTCAGCACTTTCATCTTCAGCACCTTCAGCAGAGCAGGTTGAACTGACCATTGGTGCTCAGTGCAAGGTGTACATCATAGGGTAGTATCTATTAACATTGGAGAAAACATCTCCGGACCAAAACCAAAATGAAACCAAAGGGTGGATTGATTGTTATGGGCAATATCACCGGTCTTGCGGCCCATAGTAACCAATCAGCAATTAGCTTGAACAATCTCCTACAAGATAGAATTGAAAGGGCTGATTGGTTGTTATGGGCAACATAGCCAGTTTGTCTCCAATGATAATTAATATGCATGCAGTTTAACATTTGCAGTTGTGTTGGTAAATGAACCTTAAACAGAGTTGAACTTCAGTTGAACATCAACAGGGGTCTTTGGTTAAACTGTGAGGCACGTCAGGAAACACCACAAGCCACGGCACCAAAACAAAATACCTTGAACTAATAAGGTGGACATTTGTGTTGAAAAGTGAAAATATGTAGTGTGTATCCAATGGTGGGATTGCTCCAATGGGATGCAATTCACAGTGGTGGAACTATTGGGGGTGCAAAGGGCACAATTGCACCTGGGACCACACCCCTTGGACCCAGCCAAAACCTCGGATCTTTGAGAAATCCAACGTATCTTCTCCAAATCCGGAGCAAAGATTGTGTCGGGTGCGGGGTCCGGCTGTATGTCTTACACCCTGGCCCCACCAGCAGTAGTTATGTTACTGGCAATTCATATGAATGTCTTAACTGAATACCGATATTCAAAAAACAGTTGGTCCATCCCTTCTATAATAAAGAAAAGAGTTATAGAGGGCAGAAAACCTTTCATTTTCTTACAATTAATGTCAATTAGCACAGTCTGTATCCTGCCCATGTATTAATGAACCGCAGTATTTCTCAGACTTAACTGCATTTTTTTCTGAAAAATTATCTATATCATTTGCATACAATAACAAATGCTGTATTCTTTTTCATACAACCATAACAAGCACTGGCCATGCAGCCGTTCGGTAGTATTGCATATGAATAGAGTTCACTAATGTCATGTTAAACATTTGCAAGAACATCAATGACAAAATATTAAAGAAATGACGTTAATTTAATTGGTGCTAAAAAAGAGGGCTTTGAGTTCTTAGATCATTGGGTTGACTTTGCCACTGGATACAATCTGTACAATTGTGATGGATTGCATGGAAATGGAAAGAGGGCAGCTGTGCTGGGGGGAATGGTGAGACTGATGGAGTAGAGTATAAAGTAAAAAAAGGTGGGAGAAAGGGGCCCCAGAAATAATATTAAATTAGACAGAGCGAATAAGGAAGATGATAGAATATGACATACCTTAAGTGCATAGTGTCTGTGTGAAGATTCAAAAAAAAAGCACAAATGCTGAAACAGTACAGCTGAGGTACATTAAGAACATATGTGATTGGTGTTATGGAGATCCAGATGGTTTATCCTCAGACTGGGTTGGTTAATTTTCAGAGATTTGGAAATAGATAGGATTTCCAGAAACTTTCCCAGAATATATTCATGAAATTTAGCGGAGAAAAAAGTGAACGCTATTGGGACTGAGAGGAAAGACAGAGAGAGCTGTAAGTCCTGTTAAGTCCAGGTGGCACCCAAGTAAGCTGAGGGCTCCTCCCAAAGCCCAACGGTGGTCACACTACTGGTGAAGCCGAGCTGAGACCAGGGTGCTTGGCACTTGTTCTGGTATTGGGTGCCGGTCGTGACATTGGCTGTGGGCCAGTCTAACATTAGCATGCTTATCTGGGTGTCGGCTACTGAATTAATATACACCACGAATCGCCATAAAGAGAAATTAGATAAAGGTGACAAGTGCACTGGTTCAGTTCATTAGCACATTGTAGCTATTAGAGGGAAGCATTTTCTTATCTGATATGTATAGAGGGCAAAGTGAAAGAAGCAGCAATAGCACAAGCACAGGAGCAGAATGCAGGGCCAGGGGAAATAAAGCCCATCATTACAATTTGAAATTAAACAACCCATAATTGATTGGAGAAAATGTTTACGATATTACATTTTCTGAGGTATTCATAATATTTTCCAAGATAGATTAACTCAAGACAGTGAGACTGAGAAACAGACCGCAGCCATAGACTGATCTTTGCAGTTGCAGTTGCAGTTGGACTATCAATAGGACTATCAATCTATACAGTATTGACCTGCAGAATAAATATGCATGAACTTAAACATCCAAGCCAACCGCACTCCCAACAGAAGGTAGTGACAAAGGTCAAAGTATCATTTGAAAAGGGAACACAATCTACCCATATATATATATATAGGAGAAAAACACTACATAAAGACATATAAAGGAAGGTTACAAAAACACACACATGCACACAAGCAGAGGAAAGGGCAATAGAGACATTTCAAAGGGTTAGTTCACAGATAATCAACTAAAATTAAGAAGGAATTAGACTTATTTGATCTCCTGGGTAGCGACCAATTTCGCTATAGAGGGATTGCTGATGCCAAACTTAAGTTTACAATCTATTTTTAATTAATGATTTTGTCATCTGTGACCAGAAATGAAATGAACAAGGAAGGAGAAAGTAAGGAGCGATGTGTTCATTCTGCTGCTCTCTAAGGGATTTCTCAGAAAACATCGCAGTAAATCATCACCAATTACTCCTGTCACATGTAATACAAGGTAATATCGAACTATTCATTGTCAATGGATAGTGATGAGCAATTTTTTTAAATGAAATTCTGCATTTTGCCATCAGCACATTTTAGATTGAAAATGTTTACCAACTTAAACAAGCAGGAATTTTAACTTTTTTTTCACCATTTTGTGTTTTCTTTTTGCGGGGACAGATTTGCTCATCACTATCAAAGGATAATTATGAAAAAGTCCAGTTTGAGAATTTGCTTCTTGATACACTGTTATGAATGTATATTGTGCCTCCCCAATATATCAACATTACATATTGCTACACATTTCCCCTACATCTCAGATCCAATAACAACTTCCATGCTCTTAAAACTATTGTAAATTTAGTTTATAAGAAGGATCTGTATGTTGCCCATATCAACATTAGCAGCACTTAAACATAAATCACGGCCACCTGATAACTCCATATGTGTTTTTCTTGGCAATGGAAATAGTGATTATGATCACCAAACAGTCTGACAATGACGAAGAGAAGATTATATTCTGTGTGCATCATTCATTTCTTCTTCTGGCATATGAGCTTTGTTATTTGCACATTTATATGATACCATCATGTTGGTCAGCAAATATTCAGCTTTAGTCATTAATTGGATCTCCTTTTTTTGAAATTGACTAGGATGCCCTGGAATTTAATAAAGGTGTATTAGATTTGGTTTGTCTTTTGTCTGAGCAGATATCTTTGAATAAATGGAGTTTAGGGAATCCAATAGTTCACGATCAACTCAATTGTAGCAACACCGAATCCTCTCAGAATGTAATGTCCTGTGATGCTTCCCAAATAACTATTTTGATTGAATAGCTCAGCATTCTCCTTGGAGTCCAACACACCATCTTTTCTTCTATTCCCTGTCTTACAGCACAACATACTGAAGACTGGAAAACCTTGGAGCCAATAACACAAAGCATACATGTAGGGAACTTCAAGCAGTCTTGCCTATGGAACAGACATATTCGCTTAACTCTGTATCCACAGTTTAATCCTTAGGGTGGAGATTCGGGGAGATTTAGTCGCCCGGCAACAAATCACCTGTTCTTCAGGCGATTAATCTCCCTGAACTGACTTCCCGCTGGCTAGAAACGAAATCACAGATGGGATGGCACTCGTGAGGCAACTTCGGGCGACTTTGTAAAATGAAGTGCTCCGAGTGCCATACCGCGGGCGATTTACATTATAGCCTGATGGGAAGGCAGTTCGGGGAGATTAGTATAATGAAGAAGAGGCGATTTGTCGCCAGGATGAGTAATCTCCCTGAATCTCCACGTGTGTCTCTGCCCTTACAAAAAGGCTCATTTACTAATTCAAGTGCAAGCACAAAAAATTGGGTGTTGCTTGCAACAATTTTTTCACACATTGAAGTCTATGGGCATCTTGTGGAGAAACCTGGAGAAAACTTTCGCTCATCACTAGCTGAACACAAGGTACAAGGCACAGAGATTTAAGGGAGCACTGGACCTTATACCTGCATCGAGGAGGGTTGCCTTGGTGACCGCAATCACACAAGAAAAAATTGCTTTGTAAACGTTTATTTGCATTGAATCTTCCTCTGTAATGTATACTGTCATGCCATTGGTATATTTTGGTCAGCATGTCTCCCATATAGAAAAAAGTAATATTACAGGTATGGTTCTATTACCCAGAAACCTGTTATACAGAAATTACAGGAAGGCCATTTCCACGTTAATCAAATAAAGTAATTTTTAAAAAAAATTATTTCCCTTTTCTCTGTAATAATAAAACCGTACATTGTACTTGATCCAAACTAAGATATAATTAATCCTTATTGGAGGCAAAATAAACCTATGAAATAATTTTAAATGATTTTTTATTAGACTTAGGGGCAAATGCATCAAGGGTCAAATATCGAGGGTTAATTAACCCTCAATATTCGACTGGGAATTAAAATCCTTCGACTATCGAAGTCGAAGGATTTTGCGCAAATAGTTCGATCGAAGGAATTAAAACGATTAAATCCTTCGAATTGAACGATTCGAAGGATTTTAATCCAACGATCGAAGGATTATCCTTCGACCAAAAAAAGTTAGCCAAGCCTATGTGGACCTTCCCCATAGGCTAACATTTACTTTGGTAGCTTTTAGGTGGCGAACTAGGGGGTCAAAGTTTTTTCTTAAAGAGACAGTACTTTGACTATCGAATGGTCGAATAGTCAAACGATTTTTAGTTCGAATCATTCGAGTCGAAGTCGTACTCGAAGGTCGAAGTAGCCCATTCGATGGTCGAAGTAGCCAAAAAACACTTCAAAATTCGAAGTTTTTTTTCTTCTATTCCTTCACTCGAACTTAATGAATGGGCCCCTTAAAGTATGTAGATCCAAATTACAAAAAAAAAACCCTAATCTGGAAAACTTCATGTCCTAAGCACTCCCATACCTGTACTAGAACCTTCACCGTCTCCAGACAATTTGCTGAATTTGTATTCTGCATTACTTCACCCTTTTTTGCAGTTGTGTTTTTCAAATTATGTTATAAACTATAATAAAAAATGAGATAAAAATAAATGGGAATTTATCACAAAGCCTGGGAACAGAGGGTATTAACCCGCATATAGGAACTGTAAGTAAGAGATATGAATGCAGCAGTTTAAAGCTCGGAAGTTCTTAGAAATCGCATCACACACAAAGGTGATCAGCTGTGAATGGACAGTAAGCTCTTCCTTATCCATAGATTGTTTTTGCACACTCACGGACCTTAAAGAACCAGCATTGCCACACAGATGTCCAAGGATACAGGATCTTAACCTGCATGGAGAAATTGTGAATAGTAATATGCGAAAGTGACCTTTCCTTGGAATAATTCCAAAATGCAGGTTATATAATTCTGGCTTTGAGTAGAAAAGCTGCATCGGATTTTTGCTGCAAGTGTGCAAATTAAAGATGAGATTTACTTTTCCACATGCAAGTTTATTTTATATATACAACATACAGATATTCACATACAGAATTGTGATACCTCCCCAGAGTATATATATTCTCTTGTAAATAAAAACAAATATGGTGATTGTACCAGAAAACAATGTGTAACACCAAAAAATCAAAGTCTGTTTTTAAGTAATGCAAATATAATATAGTGTTGTGCTGTACTGTTAAAACTGGTGTGTTTGCTTCACAAGCTCTACTATAGTTTATATAAACAAGCTGCTGTGTAGCCATGGGGACTACAATGGGATTCTTTAGAACGTATCTGTTATCTACTGCGTATCCTGTGCTTACATGGCTCCAACAAAAGGAAAAAGGGTGCTCCAGAATATCAATATACATGTAGATGTGAATTGCTCACCGAGTAGAGCAAGTGGTCCAGGTGCACCAGCCCCAGATCCTCAGCTTCAGGGAGTGGCAAACCAGTATATGCAGAAAGAAAAACAGGGCTATTCGGCACTCAAAAGAATCCACAGGGTACAAAACACATAGGGCCTATGTGTAATGGAAGCAGAAGTTTCTTACCTACAAGATGGCCACGGTGTCCAAGATGGCGACGGCGTCCAAGATGGCGACGGCGTCCAAAATGGCGACTCCTTTCTTCCCCATGTGGATCCTGCTGGTCTCAGTGTGATGACGTTGGCTTCCTCTCGCTCATCGATTGGTCGCCGGCGACGGAATGGTCGCCGGCATCACAACGTGCGTCGGCGTCTCAACGTCAGCGTCTTGACGCCGGCGTCAGCGTCATGACGTCATTGCGTCCAAATCTTGGCGCCAAACTCTGCCTATTTAAACCCCTTGGACATTACAGATCTCGCCCAAGTATAGGTTTATCTTCGTGATTCCTGGGTGTTGTATTATTGACTGATTCTTGTGTACCTACCTTGCCTGTTATTCGGATTGACCCTTTGCTGCCTGGACTGAACCTTTTGCCTGAACCTTGACTATTCTCCTGCCTGATCCCTCTGTACCACGAACTTGGTGACTACCTGCCTCCTCCTTGGTCCTCACTCCTACTGCGCCTTCGGGCCCTTACATTATGGAGATGTGACATTTTTTTAACTTCATACTAATAAATATAGTTGTGTACTTTAATTTTTTGGCCCTGTGGATTCTTATGAGTGCCAGATAGCCCTGGTTTTCTTTCTGCATATACTTGAAATGCTGCCCCCATGGCTATAGAGAAGCTTGTTTTTATAAACTATAGTTGTGTTACTGAAACAAACACACCAGTGCAGGGTAATGCTACATTATATTATCATACCTTTAAAACACTTTCAGTTTTTGGTGTTACTGTTTCTTTAAAGGGATACTGTCATGGGAAAACATATTTGTTTCAAAATACATCAGTTAATAGTGTTGCACTGAAATTCATTTCTCAAAAGAGCAAATAGATTTTTTTATATTTAATTTTGAAATCTGACATGGGGCTAGACATATTGTCAGTTTTCCAGCTGCCCCCAGTCATGTGACTTGTGATCTGATAAACTTCAGTCATTCTTTACTGCTGTACTGCAAGTTGGAGTGATATCACCTCCTTCCTTTCCCCCTCAGCAGCCTAACAACAGAACAATGGGAAGGTAACCAGATAACAGCTCCCTAACACAAGATAACAGCTCCCTGGTGGATCTAAGAACAGCACTCAGTAGTAAAATCCAGGTCCCACTGCGACACATTCAGTTACTGTATATACTCGAGTATAAGCCGTCCCGAGTATAAGCCAAGGTACCTAATTTTACCTCCAAAAACTGGGAAAGCTTATTGACTTGAGTATAAGCCGAGGGTGAGAAATGCAGCAGCTTCTGGTAAGTTTCAATCAAAAAATTGAGGGTTTCTGCTCCCATTGGAGGTGCCGGCGTCTTGTTTTTGGATGCCGGCGACCATTCTTGGACGCTGGCGAATATTCTTGGAGATTATTCTTGGACACCGGCGACTATTCGTAGGCGCCGGCGACTATTCTTAGACGCCGGCGACCATTTTTGCGCTTGACCCGAGTATAAGCCGAGGTAGGGTTTTTCAGCATATTTTGGGGACTGAAAAACTCGGCTTATACTCGAGTATATACGGTACATTGAGTATGAGAAACAACAGCCTGCCAGTTCCATCCTAAAGTGCTGACTCTTTCTGAAAGCACATGACCAGGTCAAATGACCTGAGATGGCTACCTACACACCAATATTATAAATTAAAAAAAATACACTTGCTGGTTTAGGAATTAAATTTTATATTGTAGAGTTAATTATTTGCAGTGTAATTTAGAAATAAAAACTACACCATAAAAATCGTGACAGAATCACTTTAATGAGAAATCATCTTCTACCACTTTGGCACCTGAAAAAATGAGGATTCCTCTAAACTTATGTATTTTAACCAGCAGAAAAGGGTCTGTGTTTTGTTCCCATGGCCCCTGCGATCACCTCCTTTCTCTCCCATTGATTTGAATAGGAAATACCTGGTGGCACTGGTCTGGGTATATTTGGCCTGAAAGGCTCTTACAGTAGTGTTGTCACTAAACTGAATGGGAAGAGAGGGAGGCAATCATGTGTGTATTTTAGTCAGCAGTAATAAGGCAGGCTGAAAAGTTCCCATTTGGACATTAGTCCCAGAAATTTTCTAGAGTGGTCCTCAAAATTCCGGAAGGGCAGCACTGATTCCATTTACATTAAATGCAGTTATTATGCAATCAGTGCAACACAGCAGCTTGCATTTATTAAATCTGACCCTGATTTTTGCAATGATCCAGTTACTTTAGGACTGGGGCTCTAGATATTAAGTTAGAGCTATATAATCTCTCAAGATACTAGGCAAGATTCATTATACTATAAGGTTTATTTACATTCCCTGGATTGTTTGCTGACAAGGTCAATGTCTAGTACAATTAGAAGAAACAGCTGATTCAGATCAAAGAAAACCAATGACCTTTTGAAATGTTCAAATATATGAAATCCCTACCCCTAGGGGGACATCTCAGCCCCCTAGTTTTTTAAACTGATGCATATAGTACCACACTGAGCTCTCCTCTGCCGGTTCCTTTAAAGAGGCTGTAATTCTCTTTACTATGGGGGATGAGTGAGATATAAGAAAGTTCCACTTTTCAGCACCATGGACAGTGACCCCCCCTGAGCTTCTGCTGTTCTCAACTTTCCTCTCAAAATCTGCAAATGAATGAAAAGCACAAGGCTTGCAGATTGTATAGAATGGAGACCATGATAAAGATGGTATGATGAATGGGGAGCTTAGTCTTTGCAAAAAAGATGCCAGCTGCAAAATACCCATGAAAAATATGCAAGTAATAATCCCACCCAAACAAAATTCTCTAGTAGTTGATCCTCTACTGCAGTGATCCCCAACCATTAGTTTGTGAGCAACATGTTACTCTCCAACCCCTTGGATGTTGCTCTCAGGGTCCTCAAAGCAGGTGCTTATTTTTGAACTTCCAAGCTTGAAAGCAAGTTTTAATTGCAAACCAACTAAGTATAGTGCCAAGTAGAGTCTCTTGGAGGCTGACAGTCCACACAGGGGCTTCGAAATCACAGCACTTATTTGGCACCCTGAGGGACTTTTTCATGCTTGTGTTGCTCCCCAACTCTTTTTACATTTGAATGTGGCTCACAGGTAAAAAAGGTTGGGGACCCCTGCTTTACTGCACGAGTAGACATACCATTTCATTAATTGTGTCTAATTTATAGGGCATTGTGTTACACCAGCATTGCCTCCAGTTAGTGTGATAGTCATGCTAGCGGTAACAATAAACTGCTGACATTTCCTGACATTCTGAAAACTTTTAACAACATGTTAATAGTTATTTATGAAAAACATTTATAAAAGTACTTTGGCTATTTGTTTCACAAGAAAAAATTTTACCCTATTGGCCACAAACTTCCACATTTGCACCAAACTCAATCAACCAGAGTAAAAAAACTCTGAATAAGCGAATTTATCACAATTCAGTAAAAAAAAACTCTATTTTCACTAAGCAAAAATGGGAAGTAAAGAATGGGTAATACAAAAGATTTTCCTAATAACTTATTTTTTTATAATTACTAAATGTGAAAAGAAGAGAATCTTTTTCTGACCTTTGGAAAACCTGCCCTTTAGACATTACTTCAGTCCCAGTCTCGACCCAGATCTGTTCATTGCTGCCTCCTATTGTTTTTCATCCTTCTCAACTCGGATTTCTCAGCAGGGCCTTAAAATATATGTATCTATAGCAGAATTGCAACTTTTTTTTGCCAATATACAAGACATTCCTATACGCCTTTATTAATATGTTACTGTTAACAATTTAAGCATTATTTGCTCCTCTTAAGGGTAAGGGCACATGGGCAAATTCGGGAAGATTAGTTGCCCCAGCGACAAATCTCCTCTTCTTCAGGGCTACCCCCTCCCCGAACTGCCTTCACCTGCATGAAAAATCACCAGAGGGATGGCACTCGCGGTACTTCGTTTTCCAAAGTTGCCGAAGTTGCCTCATGAGGCAACTTCGGGCGACTTCGGAAAACAAAGGAGGTTAGAAGGTTATTTACTAAAACAAATTTTTCTCATATTTTACGAGAAACAAACTTGACCTAACTCCCATCCACAAATTTGTATAATTTAATACTAAAAATTAAAAAAAATCGGATTGAAAAAAACCTTTAAAAAATTTAGTTTTTATGAATATCTAGAATTTTTCAAGTTTATATGCTTAATTACTTCAAATTATTGGATTTGATAGGCTTTAAAAACAGGTGCCATTTACTTTTACATGAATTTGATGGGTATATTTTTGGATTCAGACATTAAGCAGCTCGGGGGCATAATAAATCTCGAAAAATTAGAATTATTTGAGATGTATTAAACCCAGGGGCTGCTAAAAGTCTTAATCCGAAAATACTCCATCTCAAACCTGCCAAGGTCATGTAGAAGTCAATGGCAGATGTCCCTTTTGCAATTGGAAGATATCTTGATCTGTGCTGAGTTTCATACGATAAATTGAATAATTTGTGGTTAATCCAACAAATTCAGAGTTTTTGGGCGTCAAATCCAAAAAATTTGTACAAAATGATTTTTTTCACAATTTTATCAAGTCTTTTCCTGCACCAAATTTTTCGAGTTATTTTACTGATACATAAAGGTAAAATCGTGGATGAGATTTGGTTGAATTTGTTTTAATAAAATAATGAGAAAATGTAGTTTGTTGTGTGTACTTGAAGCATCTGAACCATGCAGCCTTTGCACCTGCCTTCCTAGAATTTCCTGCAGCATCAGGGCCCACACACACTCCACCAGGCCCCCCTCCACCATCCTCCATCACCCCCAGCCCCAACCACAACCCCCCTGTTCCCCCCTTACCAGCGCTTACCACTTTTATTGTTTCTTCATGATTGGGGCAAGGGGGAGCAGCAATAGGGTGCTGAGAGCTCCCATGGGAAGTGGGACTGAGCCGATGTGGTCCACATGGGCTTGGGCCCACTGGCCCAGTCTGACCCTGGATGTAGATCAAGAAACTCAAGAGGTACACCGGTTGCCTACAGCACTTTTAATTTTTCACCCACACTGAATTTCAGTATATTTTACCACTGCACATTTAGGGGCAAGGTGGGCTATTATGCCACAGTAGTTGACCACCCATAGCTATGGCTTCCCACCCTATGATATTCAACCTCAAATTAATGTTACAAGCTAAAAAGCATCTGCTAAAGTGCCCCTACAGTCTTGTACTCCACCAATTGCAGGGTCCTCTGCCTCTATTCTAGGTTAAAATTATTTTTCAGGTAAATGTCAACTCAAACTTAGCTGTACTGAACAAGGTAAAATTCTATCCTAGAAGGAATATAGAGGTAAATGTTAAACATGTGACCTGGAAGTGAATAGTGCAAAGCAATTATACTCCCAGCTGCAACAGGGAACAGATTGGGTCTTTACATATTTGCCTTTGCCAATGCACCCATATACAGTTTCTTGTAAAGGGACTCTTTCCTATTTATTCCTATTCTGTAGAACTGACAAATTCCAAATTCAGCAGAGCAGCTAATGTCTCAATGAAAACTCAAGTTAAGAATCCACTTAAAGCAATTTAGCTAAAGGAGGGGATATGTAAGTTAAATTGCCTTTTTTTAATAATTCCCTCCCCATCTCCTCCACTAGAACAGAAAATCCTTGGAAACTTAAAACTCTTTTAATCAGCTCGAAACCATTCATGAAGCTTTTCAGCTATAAGGCAACATGCATAGCCTCTGATAAATGTCTATCATTCATTTGCATATGCTAACAGCTGCACTTTAATCAGTGTTCTAATCCCTAACGATATTAATGAATTTTTTTATGGTGCCTTCCCCCTCCTCTGTCTCTCTCTCTGTCTCTCACTCTCTCTCTCTCTTTCTCAGTATCATGTTTGCTAATTCAGAGCTGATCGGTAGAGACTCTATACCGCTTTTTATGAAGGATATAATAGGCTAGTCCTGTTATCCTGCTTGAACAAATAATTAACACTACAAAGGGGACACATTCAGCAGCAAAGAGAGAGTAGGCTTGTACATGCCTCTCACTTCTTTACTTCTATCTTTTTCTGCTTGTTCGTCTATCCTTCTTTTCTCATTGTAAGCCCTTTTCAACTTACAAAAGAAATGACTTCTTAGAAAAAAGAGAGTGGCAACATAACCACAGCTATTGTCGTTGTCGTTTAGCGTTGGGAGAGAGCTTGCTGTAACACAACTGTAACTTTTATTCATTTCGGGTAATGTTCCTATCACCCTAAATTAAGTGGTTCATGAAAATTTTTTATAATGTAAGTTTATTTCTGATTCCTAGCTTGTGTCACCACACGCCAGCTGGAGAGGAGGGGAAGTTAAAAGGAGTGCATGACTGAGAATCTAGGGACAGATGTTGGAATATGGCTAGATGTTGAGCCGGTAGTTACGCTCAGGGCCGCCATCAGGGTGGGACAGGGGGGACAAGTGTCCCGGTCCCGGGCATGAAGGGGGAGCCAACAGTGCTGCACTTTTGAAAGAGCCGGGACCCCCTTCCGAGTGCCGAAGATTTTCGTCATTTTTATTCCAAACAGCCGAAAGTGCCGAAGTGCCGAACAGCCGAAGTCCTGAAGCGGTGAAAAGACACAAAGTCACGAAAACAGCAGAAGCCGAAGTGGCGAAAAGACCCGAAGTCACGAAAACAGCTGAAGCTGAAGTCGCGAAGTGGTGAAAAGACCCGAAGCCACGAAAACAGACAAAATTGAAGTCCTGAAGCAGCGAAAAGACCCAAAGTCACGAAAGGAGGCGAAGCCATGAGTTCAATTCTACTGAACACCAATTTGTGTTTTGTTTTTTTTAATCCCCTGGCCACCAATGGATTATTTTAATATTCTATAGGCCCCTGCCACCAATGTTTTTTTTACATTTTGGGGCCCCCATTTTTTTTTAACTTGTATGGGGGGCCCTGGCACCAATATTTTTTAAAAAAATATTTTTTGGGGGGCCTCATTTTTTTTAACTTGTAAGGGGGGGCCTGGCACCAATGTTTTTTTAAAAAATATTTTTTTCGTGCCCCAATTATTTTTATTTGCAAGGGGGGCCCTGGCACCAATGCTTTTTTTAAAAAAACTTTTATAGGGGCCCTGGTGCCAATGTTTTTTTTAAAAAATTTATAAGGGGGCCCTGACCATCAATAGGTTACTTTTTTAGCTCTGATGTGTGGTCTTTTAACTGTGATGTGGCGTGGGCGGGGTCTGGAGCGGGCTTGGTGACAGGTTGGGCAGGGTCCAGGGGGCCCGAAAATGTTGTTGTACGGAGCCCAGTGATTTTTTAATGGCGGCCCTGGTTACCCTGCTGGAGAGGGCGTTTTGTGGGTAAGAAGCCAAAACAAGCAATCTCAAAGCTATGCAGTTGTTGTTTTTTTAACCTAACAATTGAATCTGCAATCAGGGGAGATATTGCATAATATTACTATTTTTGGTGTAAACAGAAGATAAAACTTGCATCTGGAGAAGATGTGAAAAGGGAAACTTGCCCCGTGACATTTACCTGCATAGGACATTAATAATCCAGTCCTGGTATTTTAAACTAAATTTTTGACCAGAAGCACTGCCTATATCTAAATAGGTAGCCAATGCTTTAGTCTCTAGTCGCATCTCCAGAGCGATTAACTACCAGCGTGTTAGCTCCTTCGTGCCCAGATTTCCCATGTATGTGCCCCTTAATCAGGCCACCCAATAATAATCGGGTCACCTTTCATATGTTCAACAAGTCACATACTAGAACCATACCCCCAAGTATCTAGACACTTGTTTATTCCTATCAACCCCCTATGTGGCTGGGTGGCATTGTGCCTCTAACAAATCCAGGCCTGATTCTTATTCACATCCCAGCAACCAGACAGTAGTCTGAATGTCAGAAGATAAGCAACTAAATATAAGAGCAGTAGTAAAATTGAACTCTCACAGTCATGTGACTGTTTTTTGGGTTGCAGGTATCAGTGACCTTGACAGCCAGATAGTGTTGCAGGCTAAAAATAGGCAGGATAGAAATACTGTTGTTTTATAAACCATATAAAATAAATAAAGACCAACTGTAAAGCTGGGGGATGCAGGTATTAGCACTAGCCTAGCCACACTCCAGTTAAGTAATCTGGAAACAAATGAAAAGCCAAAACCTGCGGGTGATCCCAAATTTATTATATGGTGCTTCAGACAACCTTACACACTATCAAACATTTCGGGACCACATGTCCCTTCCTCAGTGATAGTAATATAAAGCTGAATACCTCCATTAAATTGCACAATATATAATTGTATATATATATATATATAATTGTGTCTCAAGTGCAACAAGGGGAGCGGCCCAGTTGATGGGGACTATAAGTGAGTGGAGACCAACATTGGAAGTGAGTGGTGGCCATGCGAACTGAGTGGTGGAAAGCTAGTGACTGTAGGGCACCAGGCATTTGTTGCCATTAAGGGCTGAACTAAAAGGTGCACGTACTTCAGATCTGACGCTATGAGAGGAAGCACAGGCGGCACGTCAGATGCACCAAATATAATGTAAGTAATACAAATGTCACATCTACAAACTGCGTGCATATAACGCGACTGTCAGATGCGAACGATGCTTGTTGCGTCTTCATCCAACAGTCATGTCGTGTTGGATGCATGTAGTTTGTAGATGCGACATTTGTATTACTTAAATTATATTCGGCGCATCTGACGTGCCGCCTGCGTTTCCTCTTATGGCGTTGAATGCCTATTTATTTCATTTACTACAATACCTACCTATACACCCTACATATTTCTTTTCAGAATAAAGCAGCTGACATAAAAAAACAATTGAACAAATATTTGTCTGTGCAGTAAATAATGAAAAGCACATTGGGTGTGCCAGAAAGTGGAAGCATATTAAAAAAAAAAACCTCTTCTTATCTAGATTGTGATTAGAAAAAGCGACCTACCCTTTAAACTCATATCTCTTTCAGGTTGTTTCATTCAGGCATTACTGTTATTTTAGAGCTTATTTTAAAAGCACCAGCATTTCTAGCAGAAATTGAACACATTACAAATCTTGCCTTTATCACTGTATTTTTATACTTTAGTGGTGTTGGACTGGATTCTATTTCTAAATCTTTTATAAACTCCCTTACAGCATCTATAAGCAGAATCATTTCCTCCTCTTCAAGTCCTCAAGGTTCCTTATTCTCAGCAAGAAGTCTAAACATTTACCCACTTTAAAAAAGATTTACAGGAGGCAAAGTTTGCTACCAATCTAGCAACCTATAGCAACCAAACAGCAGACAGAATTTTCTGGTCCGCTGTTTAAATCAAGGATATTATTGGTTACTATGGGTTACAAGACCTTTGCAAACTGTATGACTTTTATTGCATGATGCTATTGGCCTATTATGTTTCAGCTCCCTTTATTTGCTGGATTTAGTAATAGTCCATCCTCTTATATGTCATGAGATCTTCCTGTGCCATAAACAAGAAGCTAAGGAATGTTCTCCCTCCAAGGAAGCCAAAGAGAGATGATCAATATGCTCTCACTATCTTAGGTTGTAAACCATGTTTAATAGGCAAGATCCCTGTGATGTTACCGTGAACATGCACTGTGGCCTCACAATGTTAGGGGGCTATTTATCAAATTCCGAATTGTTCCGATTTTTTGAAATAAAAAAGTCCAACCAAACTAGAATCCATGTTTTGAAGGTATTTATTTTTTAAAAAGCACGATTTAATCGGATCGGGGAAAACTTGATAAAAACGAATGAAAACCAGAATCGTACAATTTTTCAGAGGTTTTTCCTGAATCGTAAGCTTTTTTTGGGCTTTTTCTTGAAAAGCCTGCATTTCTCAGATTTTTGCCTGAAAAGTCAGAAATAGTTGGTTTTCTGGGCTAATTCTAGCGCAAACCGAGGAAACTTCCAAATAGGATAGGAACCTCTCCCATTAACTTATATACAACCACGGCAAGTCTCATGTGGCGGATTTTCGTATTCTGACTATTTGCAGCCTCGGGGTATAATAAATCTTAAAAATTTTGGGTTTTTTTACACTGAAAATTAGTAAAAAAGAATGAATATTTAGAGTTTTTGGCATTCAGACTTCAATAAATAACCCCCTTAAAGTAAATGATTAACCAGCAGTTACAGTGTAAATGTCATTGATATTGACATGAACCCCAATAATAGCAGATGCTTAGTAATTGTTCTTTAAGAAATAGGATTTCATTATAAATGGTTTATTAATAAGTTTCCTCAATCTAATTCAGCTTTGCTGTTCGTCAGTTTCGCGTTGCTAAGGGCTGAATCGTGCTGGAATCAACCAATTAGCAACTGATATCTGTCAATGACTCACTGTGAGTTGGTTGCAGCCAGGAGAAAAATGTTTGGTTGAGGAACTCTATAATAAATTATTTAACATTTAAACAGCTATGGGAAAAGGTCATGAATACTGTTTGTAAAACACATTAATAGTGATGGGTGAATAAATTAGCCTGGCATGAATCTGCTGCGATTTTACGCAATTGACCGCCGGTGAAATAAATTTGCAAATCTTCCATGAAAATTAGACAGCATCCAAATTTTTTAGATGCGCGTCCAAAAAGTTGCTCGGTCCAAAACACTATTCGGATGCCTATTGATTTAACGCCAGCGTCAATTTGGACGTGGGTGTCAATTTCTGATTTTTATGATTTTTCATGGAAATGTCTGATTTTCACATTTTTTTCGTGAAAATTTCAGATTTTCAAGATTTTTTCACCATTTTTTCATGAAAATGTCAGAATTTCACGATTTTTTCTGTGAAATTTTCCGATTTCACGATTTTCCCATGAATTTTTCGCCGTTTCACAAATTTTGCTGGAAATTCATGAATTTTTCGGCAAAGCGAAATGTGAGCAATTCTCCATCACTACAAATTAATTGAACAACCACTACAGTTGATTCTTTATAGCAGTGATGGATCCACTATAATGGTTAAGTGCACTGTCTCCGGGAAATACTTGATGCAATTGTCCATATCTAACCTATTTAGAGGCAGCATCATTCAGCCCATCATTGGACTACCTTATTGTGAGTGCCAGATTCATATTTTATTTGTTATTGATAGTAAATGTATATAACAATTTAGCGTGTGAGTAACCAAATAAAAACAAAGGGTTTATGATATGTTGGGAAATTAATATGAGCAACAAATAGTAAGGGGCAGATCTAGCAAAGTACAAGATACTGTCGCTACCCTATAAGAAATGAGAGTTAGTATTCTAAAAACATGCATTATTATGGAAAGTTCTGTGCCAGTAATTTTGACAGAGGTGCAGACTACTGGGCTATTAGAAACCTACTGTACCATCCTCACACACACCCCTCCCTCCCTCTTTATATTCGGAGAGAGAATTTAAACAGATTTGTAGACGTTGCAAGAGAGCGGTGTCAATGCTGGAATACACGCCGGCTGATTTATACAATTCATTTGGGCCATTAGTTTTCATTAAAGATCAAATGGAATGGGTACTTACTAACAGAGAGGCCTTTAGGGAACTGAATTGCAGAGAAGAAAGAAGATTAAACTTTACATTCATCCCAAAATTTAATTCAGAAGTAATCAATCGCATAATGGACCAGGAACTGTGGCTGGGTGATTGAAATGAAATTACCATATTTTTAATCTTAATTTTCCACACTGTTTATCTGACACTGTCAATATAAAATACAAACAGATAATGAAATAGCATTATATTGACACTACAATCATCTCTCGAGCAGCCCTCAGTGATTAAACTGCTGGAATGTTTGATTACATTTTCTTGCCTGACATTACAAATGACACGGAGGCTTCCCCTAGACTCTGCTGCAAGGCAGAAAATGAGTCTATCCATCAAACTGCGCTGGCAGCTACCCCTCTCTGTCAATAGCTGCCAGCGGGGAAAAAAAGACAACACTTCTGTCGAAACGTTTAGCAGACAGAAAAGGGGATAATAAAAGAGAGAGAGGGGGAAGAAAAAAATGAGGGAGGGAGAGGGAGGAAAGAAAGGATACAGAGGAAAAGAGAGGAAGGGGCAGAGGCGCTGAAGGAGAAAGACCAGAGTAGAGAAGGGAGGGAGATACTAGAGTGAGGGGAACAAGAAATCTTGTGTTGAGCCAAAGACAGGAATAAATACACAGGGATTTGAGATGCTAAGAAATGAAATTTGACAGATTCTGTGTCATGTTCTGGCAAAAGCTTTTTGATAAGAGGTGCTTGTAGTGGCCTGAATAAATACCAAAGGACAACAGTGTTCTTGCTAGTCATTATTTAAGAACAGATGTTCGTGCAATTAGAAATCCAGGCTGAAGAGGGGGGTGGGACACTGTAACATCAAACTTCCAGAGGGATAAAAAGGCGAGGAATACAGAGAAAGAGACTCTATAAAAATACGATTAATGCAATTGTGCATCAGAAGCTCAGGGAGGAACACAAGTTCTGAGCGTGGGGCTCAATTGCTGCCAACCTTATACTCCCTACGGGATGTGCGACGTGCAGCTGCTATGCAACCTGTAGAGAGAAATGCCATAAGTTCTAACTTGGGAAATAGCATTCTGATCTTAATATAAGGGTAAACTATTTCCTAGTACCTTGAAGTTTATATCCTATAAAGGCAAAAAGAAGATGGTTATCAGTTCATAGGTGCATGTTGGGTTATGAGCGGTAACATAAAGTTCTGTTGGTTTATTATCCTGGAAATTGGTGGTTGGTTGTTGACTAAGATAAAGGGGCATTAATATCAAAATCCGAGTTTATCTGAAAAGCTTGAATTTTTCAGATTATTGCCTGAAAAGTCAGAAATAGACCGATTTTCAGGCTAATTCCAGCTCAGACCACAGAAACTTCCACATAGGATAGGCACCTCTCCCATTGACTTATATACAACCTCAGTAGTAGGGATGTAGCGAACGTCGGAAAAAAAGTTCGCGAACATATTCGCGAACTTGCGCAAAAATGCGAGCGGTTCGCGAACGGTTCGCGAACCCCATAGACTTCAATGGGAAGGCGAACTTTAACATCTAAAAAAGACATTTCTGGCCAGAAAAATGATTTTAAAGTTGTTTAAAGGGTGCAACGACCTGGACAGTGGCATGCCAGAGGGGGATCAAGGGCAAAAATGTATCTGAAAAATCTGCCTGTGTGTGCTTGGAAGAGATAGTGTAGGGGGAGAGCTGTTAGTGATTTCAGGGACAGATGATAGTAAGTTTGCTGGCTAGTAATCTGCTTGATACTGCTCTGTATTGGAACAAAAAAATAAATAAAAGCAGTCCTTACAAGGACTACTGTTATTGCAGCAGTCAGCAGATGAGATCAGAAGCAGGACAGCTGCCCACTGCAGCTACATACAGAGCACTGCAGTAGAAGGTAGATTACTAGCCAGCAAAGCTACCTAAGCTTAAATGTCCCTCAAACCCCTGCAGACTTCTGTCCCTCCAATAACAGAGCAGTATCAAAACGATTACTAGCCAGCAAACTTTCAACTGTCCCTGAAATCACTAACAGGCAGCAGCTCTCTCCCTACACTATCTCTTCAGCACACACAGGCAGAGTGAAAAAACGCTGCAGGGCTTCGGTTTTTATAGGGAAGGGGAGTGGTCCAGGGGAGAGCTTCCTGATTGGCTGCCATGTACCTGCTGGTCTGGGGTGAGAGGGCAAAAAAAAGCGCCAACAATGGCGAACCCAAAATGGCGAACGTCGCGCGACGTTCGCGAACTTCCGGCGAGCGCGAACACCTGATGTTCGCGCGAACAAGTTCGCCGGCGAACAGTTCGCGCCATCTCTACTCAGTAGGTCTGGGATGCCAGATTTTTGGATTCAGAATTTTTACATCATCGGGGTATAACAAATCCCGAAAAATTTGAGGGGTTTTTTCCACTAAAGATTTTATATTTAAAAAACGAATACAAGTTTTTGGCATTTGGACTTTAATAAATAACCCCTAAAATGTAAAAACAATAGCTAATGAAAGGGAAGATGACTGAATGCAATAGAGGGGGAATAAGGTTCTGTTAGTAATAAACACTGTTTATTATTTCTTGGTGTAAATCATATTTTAAAACTTATAAATGTCAAATTTAGGTTTTTAACTTAAAGGGCATGTAAAGTCTAAAATAGAATAAGGCTAGAAATGCTGTATTTTGTATACTAAATATAAACATGAACTTACTGCACCACAAGCCTAATCAAACAAATTATTTCTGCTATTAAAGTTATTAAAGGCCACAGGGGTTCACCATCTTGTAACTCTGTTAAACATCTTTGTGAATGTTATTGATAGGGAAGAAAGACAAATATATAGGAAGGCCAATATTTTTTTTTTTAAAGGTGGCCCTACCTGGGACTGACCCTTTTACCCATAAAAAACACCACTGCATAAAATGATATTACAAATACAGAATGGTATCATAAACATACCGCAGGCAAGCCAGGCCTATATCTTATTTAAAGTGGACCTGTCACCCAGACACACAAATCTGTATAATAAAAGTCCTTTTCAAATTAAACATGGAATCCAATTTCTATTTTTTTTAAAGCGTTCATAGCTGTTGTAAGCTCATTTAAACATCTCAGCTGTCAATCAAATATTGTCTGCCCCTCCTTTATGCCTAAGCATAGAGGCGGGGCAGACAATTACTTTCACCACTTCCTACATGTCACTGCTCTCCTCAAATTCCCCTGTTCTCTTCACCATTTAATTGTGTAGCCAGGGCATGGGGATGGACATCAGGTACTTCCTATTCTGGTGCACAAACAAGATTTTGAGATGACACAAGGCTTGTCTTAATAACAGTGTCCACAAAATGACTCCTGCCTGTTTGCTATAATTATGAATTCCCAGACTGAAGGAAACAAGATTCAAATTTATATAGTGTAATTAAAGTTCATTTTGCTTGACTAATGTGATAAAATAGGATTTTGAATATTTTGTTTTTGTGTGTTGGGTCCCCTTTAATCGTGCCACTTCTCTGATTGCCAACTTTAAATTCTTACTCCATTCCACCTCTGGCTGCCAACGAGGCCTGAGGCACATTGCAGGATTAATGGTGGATGTGCAATGAAGATGAAATTAGTTCAGCATTTGTATACCAACAGACAGATTATTATTTAAGCATTCCCATGGAACATAACATAAACCACCAGAGAAATCAAAATATAAATTAACAAGCTTTCTCAATAACTATATACAGAGAAATAACAAGATAACTCATTTGCTTTTCTCGGAATACCTTGTAAAATGGAAATCAGGAAGGGTTTGACACATTCTCTAAATATACACGGATCTCAACACAATTCTACAATGTCTTGTGCTGTACAGACCAAACGCTAAGAAGACAATACAGACATTGCTGAATGAATCAGTCTGATGTCTGTTATTTTGAGCATAGCTACTCCTGCACATTGTGCTTCTCAGTGGCACTCACTGTATTAAATGCACAATTAAAGGGCATGTAAAGGCAAAAAAAATAAAATTCGATTTTTACTTTCTTTAATGAAAAAGAAAAATCTCCAATATACTTTGATTAAAAAATGTGTACCATTTTTATAAGAAACCTGACTGTATGCAGTGAAATTCTCCCTTCATTTACTGCTGTGGATAGGAATTGTCAGACGGTCCCTAACTGCTGAGCAGGGAAACAATCATACCTATGAACAGCAGGGGGAGCCCCCGCCTTACTTCCCAGCCATGCAGAACTCAAGCAGCTTTGTTTATGATGATCCCTAAGCAGCCCAGACCACACTGAGCATGTGCACAGTCTTAAGTCTTGCAAAGATGTTTAACAAAGTTACAAGATGGTGACCCCCTGTGGCCAACTTTGAAAGCATAAATTATTTGTTTGATTAGGTTTGTGTTGCAGTAAGTTCATGTTTATATTTAGTATACAAAATACAGCATTTCTATCCTTGTTCTATTTTCGACTTTACGTGCCCTTTAAGAAAAATCTCAGGGATATTCTAGGTGACTTGTTCAATAATTGATGAACAAATCTGAGTACAATAAATGCAGTAATCATATTTACTGAAAGACTATGTAACCAACAAAATAAGGGGGTAAGCGGGTAACTAAGGGAAAAATTACTCATGTTATAAAAGAAAAGCACCAGAAGCTTTATTTTACATCTTTATTAAAATAAAATAAATAAGCCTGACGTGTTTGGTATCTTGGGATATGTATTCATAGACTACTATGTGCATGTCTTTTCTTGTTTTCCTGAGTTTTTTCCCACCCCCAGCTACGAGTCCGGGGAGAAGCACCCAAGACACCAACTATAAGCGATGAGTGACCTTTCTTCGTTATTTGGTTCACTACCGATTGCTGTGTTGCTAAAACGACTTAGGCTATAGCCCGGGGGTAACACACACTGGTATTCCGTAATTTAGGGTCACTAACTTTGTTAGTCCGATTCACCTGAATCCAAGTACCTGGCCAAACCAAATTGTGAATCCTTATAATGATTGTAATCAGATTACCAAAACAATTGTGTCAAAACTTAATCTTTTTCCATGACTGTGTTCTTTATTCTCAATTGTTAGTATACTTTGAAAAAAAACCTCAAACAAATGAATCAGTATAGAGAAAAAAGTTGATTGCAAGCAAAAGTCCCTTTGCTAGATTAATTTGCAGTAAGGCTGGAAAATCTTGAATGTGTTCATAAACCATAAAAAAAAACAACAAAGTTTCTTGAAATCTTTGGCTTCCATTTACTTCTAAAGAAATAAATTGCAACTATTCAAGCTATGGAACTCAACCTTGAATATTTTTTCTTTACCATATTTTTTCTTAAAGGGGTGGTTGGCTTTAAGCCAACTTCTAGTATGTTAAAGAATGGCCAGAAATGGTTTTCATTAGTTATTTTCTATAGTTTTTTAATTATTTGCCTTCTGACTCTTTCCAGCTGTCAAATGGGGTCACTGACCCCATGCAAAAACAAATGCTCTTAAAGGCCTGTCCCCATCACTGTGAGAAGTGAATCAACAGTCAGTTAACTCGTCCTTCAATCACCACACTGTATAAGTTCTGGAACTTGTTTAATGCTGATTCAAATGATTTAATCGAACGAACGAACGATTTTCAAAAAAAAAACTTATACTTCTAAAAACGTATCCAAATACTGGCTATAGGTTCTAGGAGGTCCCCATAGGCTAACATAGCAATTCGGCAGGTTTAAGGTGGCGAATTGTCTAAGTCGAAGTTTTTTAAAGAGATTTTCAAATGCTCGAATATCAAAGTTTTTCCAATTCGAATCAAAGTCGAATTTGGCCTATTCGATGGTCGAAGTACCCAAAAATTAAGTTTTTGAATTCGAAAATTCACTGCGAATTCACTTCGACCCTTAGTAAATGTGCCCCATAGTATTATGAACAGGCATTAAGGCAAAATGCAAACGTACTAATGATGCTTGGATAGGCCTGCTTGGAAACAAGGATGGGTGAGGATTTTACAGAGTGTAGTGAATTGTGGCTGTTACTACCGAAATTACTGCTTCCTCTCTGCACCAGGAAGTGATGTAATCAGAAGTGACAGGAAGAATTTCAGAATGGATAATAAACATCTGCCAGGCCGCAGAGCTAGAAACAACCAGCAGGGGGGGTACCCTAGATGCTCAATACACATACTTAAAAATAAATCATTGCATATGAAGAAATTGACAGCACTATAAGAATCATTATACATGGATTACAGACAAAACTACTGCTGTGGCAGCACACTACACATTTATTGTTATTCCTACCTTGTCTTTCTATACAGACCCTCCCACAATCATATTCCAGTCTCTTATTCAAATCAATTAATATTAGACCTAAAATTTCCATTTGTAAAGAAGCAGAGAACCTAGCCTGGTTAGTATGAGATGGGCTACAAGGAGCCAAAAAGTCCTTCTGTGATATAAAACTAGCAGCTCTGGATGCATTGTTGGCCAAATAGACATAAAGGAGTGATTTGCATGTCTCCGCCCATAAGGCTTCATGTGAGGGTTAAACTATTGTTATGGTATTAAGGGTATTAAGGCAGTGTATGTATAGGGTATGAGGCAAATAAAAACCTGCTGTTTTCAGAAGGCTTTATGTTGCATTTTTTGCAAGTTTTAGTCCATCTCACCACAAGTCCTACCCCCTCAGAAGCCATGTCTCAATATATTGTACTGATGAGATCTAACGAGATTGAAACAGGCTGTCTGCAAGTTTGGATAAATGGCTCTGAACCATTAGGCTGTATCTGTGCTATAAAACCAGCGGTTCTGGATGCATAGTTGGCCAAAGGGACATAAAGGAGTGATTTGCCTATCTCTGCCCATAATAACTTATGTGAGGCACTGCTATGTATATGGTACGAGCCAAGTAAATATCTTCTGTTTTCAAAAGGCATTATGTTGCATTTGTAGAGTTTGAGACAGAACCTTTTATTGAGGCCCCAATGCTGCTATGTTGCCCGGATAAATGTTCTCTCTATTATACCCCTAAACTGCCACTGGCATCTGTTTGAGTATATATTTAAGTACAGGTATAGGATCCGTACTTAACCATTATCCAGAAAGCTCTGAATTATGTAAGGGCAGTCTCCCATAGACTCCATTTTATCCAAACCTTGTACTTGATCCCAACTAAGATACAATTAATCCTTATTGGAAGCAAAACAATCCTAGTGGGTTTATATACTGTCTAAATAATTTACTAGTAGACTTAAGATATGATGAATCCAAATTATGGACCAATTTGTTATCTGGAAAATCCCTGGTCCAGACATTCTAGATAATAGGCCCATACCTGTATATGTTTTGAAAAAGCTCTTCTTCCTGCAGATTTGTGGCAGTTCATTAACAGGACAAACGGATATGAGCACCAAAAAAAGAAACGCAATCAGGTCCCCAATGACAAACTTGCCTGCACTGTGAAAACTAATGGGATGAGCAGATGGAGACCCTATGGGGCAAATTCACTAAAGCGTGAAGCGGCTAACGCTAGCGCAAGTTTGCCTTTGTGACATTATTACTTTGCCGATTTAACTGGTGCTGGTGTTACTTCGCACCCTTACACCAGGCGAAGTTGCGCTTTGGCTAAGGGACGTAATTATGCTAATTCACTAACTTGCGCATTTTACTGAAAGTTACCTCTTGCGCCAGACTTGCCTTTGCCACCTCAGACCAGTCGAAGTGCAATAGATTAGATAGGGATTGCTTAAAAAAAAGTTGACTTTTTTTCTAAGTCCCAAAAAACGCTGGCATCCTTTAATTTTTTAAGGGTGATAGGCTGAAAAAGATTGTAAATTTTTTGGGGGGTACCCTCCTTCCCCCCTACATTTCCTAACACATGGCACCTAAACTATACAGTGGGCACATGTATAGGGCAAGATAACAACTCTATTTTATTTTATGAAGCTTTCGCAGGCTTGTGTAGTGTAATGTATTTGCTGCAACATATACGTCCATTGTACTTTAACTTGGCGCCGTATGCAAATTAGGCATCGCTAGCGTAACATCGCTTTGCTTGACTAATTAACGCTACCGCAACTTCTCTACCTTTTGCCTCCCTGAGCATAACTTCGGATTTTAGTGAAGTAACGGCACCCTGGCAAAAGTTCACCTGGCGAAGTGTGACGAAGTCAACGCTGGCGCAACTTTGGAGGTAAGTAAATTTGCCCCTATGTGACCATAATGCTATGTAATGATAAACACATAGGGGCAAATTCACTAAGATGCGAAGTTGCGCCAGGCGCAACTTCACCGCACTTCGCCAGGCGTAGTTTCGCCAGCGCTCCGCAAATTCACTAAAATCCGAAGTTGCGCACAGGGGTAGCGTAAGGTTGCGAAGTTGCGCTAGCGTTGATTCGCTATGTAAAGCGAAGTTAAGCTAGCGAAGGCTAATTTGCATACGGCGCGAAATTCAAATTTCAATGGAGGAACACTACAAATGCCTAGAAAACCTTCAAATCAGCAAATAAAATTTTATTTTTCCCTACACATGTGCCCACTGTCTAGGTAAGTTGCCATGAGTCAGGAAATGTAGGGGGGAAGGAGGGGAGCCCCAAAAATATTTTCGATCCTTTTCAGCCTATCACCCATCATGTAGAAAACACGCTAGCGTTTTTTGGGACTTAGAAAAAAATTTGACTTTTTTTGAAACAATCCCTATCTACTCTATTGCGCTTCGCCAGGTCTGAGGTGGCGAAGGAAGTCTAGCGTAAAAGGTAGCGTTCAGTACACTGCGCAAGTTAGTGAATTTGCGTAGTTACGTCGCTAGCGAAAATTCGCCTGGCGTAAGGGTGCAAAGTAACACTAGCGAAACTACGCCAGCATTCGTTAGTGAATTTGTGCAGTAACGAAAAATGCCAAACGCTAGCGAATTAACGCTAGCGTTCGGCGCTTCGCGCTTAGTGAATTTGCTCATAGAGCACTGGTTTGCTTTCCCTACTATATACAAATTAACTTTACTTTCATACTTTCCAGTGCCGGGGCAACTGACAAATACAGCTTTGTTGGTTTAAAAATAGGTGCTGTAGTGTTCAGTTGACTATGCCACTGGGAGTAAAAATCCCTGGACTGAAATATGGTCATTTGGATTCCACTAACTGGTAAATTATTTGGCAGCAGCTTTTAGAAAAGCTTGGTTCATAGCTAACACTAACTGAAATATGCCACATTCAGCCATCTGGAAGCTGCAAATCATTAAGCTGTGTGCAATGCATGTTTAATGTAGGACCCACATGCTTTCACTTTCTTTTGCAAGTTTATTAAATTTTTTAACATTTAACGATAAAATCTTCAGCAGGAAAGTAACCATTGCTTTTATATGATCCAAAAAGATATAAAATGGCTCATTCATTTACACTAATGCAGTGAGAAAAGTGCAATTTCAGGTGAAATCACACAATGAACTTTTTTTTCCAAAATGCATCATTTCACGAGCAACGTGGGACTTGAATTGGATGCTGTTGTGCTGTCTTTGATTCTGGTGCACTTTGTCTGATGCAACTGTGTCAACTGATGCACCTGCGTGTGGGCTTCACCATAAATTGGATGTAGTTGCAGCAAATACTTTGTCTGCCTGTGATCAGCATGAGTGATGTCAGCGCCTGATTCTTTAGCTACAACTGCACTATTACAGTGGTCACAGGAACCCTGGAACTACCGTCTGGTCTTTCACTTACTGTCATGGGAAAAAAAATTTTTTTCAAAATGAACCAGTTAATAGTACTGCTCCAGCAGAATTCTGCACTGAAATCCATTTCTCAAAAGAGCAAACAGATTTTTTTATATTCAATTTTGAAATTTGGCATGGGGCTAGACATATTGTCAATTTCCCAGCTGCCACAAGTCATGTGACTGGTGCTCTGATAAACTTCAATCACTCTTTACTGCTGTACTGCAAGTTGGAGTGATATCACCCCCTCCCTTTCCCCCCCCCCCCAGCAGCCAAACAAAAGCAATGCTCAATTCAGAATGGAGGCTGATCTCCACTGAGCGCAACTATACATGTAAAGTTGGACTGGTAGACTACCAGCATGGGCACTGTATAGGCCTTGATTGTAAGAAACATGCATGGCACAAAATATTGTGATGAACAAAAGCATACTTGATTATCAGCTTTTCATAGTTTAGCAGAGCAGCATGGAACCAACTGACCATCAATTTCAGTTACACAATGACACTTCTCAAAGGATCCTCTCTAATCCTCACACACAGCTAAACTAGTCCTACATGCGTTAAAATCCCTAACTGGCACACAATTGACCAGGGGATCTACCCCGATTTCTTACCCCTTGTTGAGACATAGGCTGTCCTTGCTGGCTAACTTAATGTAGCTCACCCTCTACCGCAAGCTAATGTAACACCTATTTGGGCCCGCATAGCACACAAATAGTTAAACTGTCCAGCTAGCAGTAGAAGCATGGGTTACATGCGACTTCACACAACAGGGTCAGGGCCTTCGCCAAGTGGAAGTGTTCCCTCTATGGTGTAGTGCAACTACATCCCCCAGGCTACTGTGCATACAACAAACAAATTGGGCGCCAGGAGGTTCTTGCAGTAAAACAGAAACGGTTTATTACTATGCACAAGGCAAGTGACCACAGGTTTCGTACTCACACAGGAGCTGAGGCAATAGAACATTTCTCACACAGAGCTGCAGGCATTAGGCATTTCTCGCAGAGGAAAGATCTCCATTAGGCATTTGCAGTATTACACACATTCCCTCCTGGAAGTTGTCAGGAAAGCAGCTTCTACCCTACAGTCCCTCTTCACTGAGGTCCCTGACTGGAGGCAACACACAGAGCCTCTGGGAAGCTACTCCCTTACTGCAAATCCTCGTTGGAGCTTCAACTGCTCTTTCTCTCTCACCTCTCTGCCTTTCTCTCCTAGAGAGACTATGACAAGTCTGCCCTAGTGTAACTATTCCTCATTCACGGGGTTACCTGGTCCCCAACTTCTTCTCCAAAGCACATGGGCCTTTCTGGGCCTAGCTGTGCCCAGGCTCCCCTGAGCACTACCAGCTGGATCACCATCCACAGGCCAAAGAGGAAGTGGCCACTCCCTACACACACTATATAGCAGTGTAGCAGGGGAGTGTCATTCTCTCCTGGCAGATCACTCCAAGAAAAAGGTGGGGGCCTTAAAGCTGCAGGGCAGATTAACCCATAGCCATAGGGGCCCCTACACTAATACCAATCTACACTCTCTATATAGCATTACATACCACTTGTTCTGGAACTGTCTGTCTCCTCTACTGAATTTCTAAAAAGGAAGTGAACTAGCTCCTTCCTTATATATAAAATATGTCTGCAACGCACTGCAGGAAAAAGTGCAAGTTTGTCTCTGTGTCTGTGGAAATAAATGAGCCCTACTGGAGCAGTCCTCTTTTTCCTCAGAGGGTATATATATATATATATATATATATATATATATATATACATATATATATAAACAAAAGTCCAGAGAAAGCACTCGCGGCCATGACCATCAGCTGTGTATCAAAATATATTTATTCGTGCATGGTGCATCAACGCGTTTCGGCTCGCATGGAGCCGTCGTCAGGCTCCATGCAAGCCGAAACGCGTTGATGCACCATGCACGAATAAATATATTTTGATACACAGCTGATGGTCATGGCCGTGAGTGCTTTCTCTGGACTTTTGTTGATTAATTTTGGTTAGCACCCGCCGAATAACTGGAAGATTGGTGAGTGCCGTTTCATTATATATATATATATATATATTCCTAAATATGAAATGGCATTTAATCCAGTCTCTGGATCAACAAACTCAAATATGTATTAATACACGTGTGTTCTGTGATTTTTAATATACCTTTATATATACATGATACTAATTCATGCAACTGTTCTGCAATGTACAAAACAGATACAGTATAACCAGATGCTCCATCTACACTGAGATGTTCTTTGGAATATTTACTGCTGATTTCCAAACTCTCTGTTTTCCATGGTTTGGGATAGGGCCCCTGGTTCCAATGAAGTTTCCCAAATACCATAATGATTGGGGAAAGGTCGTTCCTGTCTCAGTACTATAATGCCCCCAAAAAGAGGGGAATGAACAGATGGGAAAGGAAGAACTTGACTGGCACAGAGTCCTAACCTCAACCCAACTGAAACCTTGTGATATAGTGGATGTACTGAAACACCACCCCACTGAGGCAAGAATTAAGCCATGATGTCCACCAGTAGTACACTGCAAACTGATGCCTAAAATCAGCCATTACAACAGGTAATTTGTGTCAGCAAATCACAGCATGAGTATGTTTGTTGCATGATAGGACTAGGCACAACTTCTCCAGAATTCACTGCAGTTTAAAGGAGCGGTGCACCTTTAAGTTAACTTTAGTATGTTATAGAATTACCAATTCTAAGCTACTTTTCAATTGGTCTTCATCATCATTTATATTTTATTGTATTTTTTGTAATTATCTGTCTTCTCTTTCTGACTCCATACAAGCTTTCAAATGGAGGCCACTGACCCCTCAGAATACCCCTTTAATTTATTTGTTACAGATAGATAGATAGATAGATAGATAGATAGATAGATAGATAGATAGATAGATAATGATATATATAGATATATCGTATATAACATGAGTAACATGAGTATAACATGAGTAAAATATTATTCTGGACTGCATTGTCCCCTGGTTTGGGCTCTTTAAATATAAAAGGCAACATTTAATATGCGCCATGCATTAAGAATTGTAATATCCTATTTGCTTATGGGATAATATACAAATTTTTGCAGCAGCATGTTACAGGCATACAATGGCTTTCTACTGTTGTTAGTCAGCTCTAAATCTGAGACTTAATATCTGGTTTAAATCTAACTCCCTGTGTTTATGTAAAGCTCCAAAGCCCCATATATTATATCACCCGGCTTTGATCTCATTCAGGCGTCTGTTTACACTAAAAGCCACGAGCCATGGGACAGCTGGATAGAATATCAAACTAGCGTGACTGATTGGAAATGACAGCACAGTCAGGTCTTCTTAACCTCACCTGAGAAAAACTGCTGGGAACCCACAAGCTCTGCAAATTCACAGCCACGTGTGGAAACAATGAGTGTATTCCCAGCAGATTAACTGAATGTCTCAGGTACAAAACAATTATCTAAACAACATCATCAGCCAACCAAAAGGTGGAGATGCCAAAATATTTTTTATTAGGCAGTTTCAGTAATGATTGAAAAGGACCCACTAAATACTCTTGCAAAGCTAAACATTAGCCCCTCATTTTACGTGTTCTAAGGAAACCCCTACTTTTATCCTGAAAGGATATATCTACATATACATTTTTAAGGCTCATCAATGAAAAGACATTTCCATTTGTTTCCTGTGACTCCACACTTGGCTATGTTTTTTAATTTTAAAGAAAATTCTGTCATCAATATATCAACAAAAAAAGGTTGTCAAACAAATAGCTACATCAATGATTACATATAGAACAAAAAACATTTCACAAGAACACAAGACCCTTATTCCTTCAAATTCTAATAGATTCAAACAATAACTTGGGTCTTCAATAATGACTATTAGTGCTTTAAAACCATTTCAATGTTTCTTTTTATTTTTACATACTTGCAGTTATAGGACCTGTTCTCCAAAATGCTCGGACCTGGGGTTTTCTAAATAGTGGATCTTCCTGTAATTTGGATCTTCATTCCTTAAGTCTATTAAAAGTTATCAAGCATTAAATAAACCCAACAGGCTGGTTTTGCTTCCAATAAGGATTAATTATATCTTAGTTTGAATCAAGTACAAGTTACTGTTTTATTAATACTTTGAAAAATTTAATCATTTTTTAATTTTTTTTATTATTTTGGTCTGTGTAGAGCTTTCTGGATAATGGGTCAAACGTTATAATAATTGTGTGGCAAAACATAATATCATTTTTTATTTTTAAATGAGGTCTTCTACAAACACATAATATGTCCGACATGGAATACTTAACTGTTCCAATAAAGTATAATATTAATTACTAATATGGGACCTGTTATCCAGAATACTCGGGACCTGGGGCTTTCGGTAATTTGGATAACCATATCTTAATTCAACGAGAACATTTTTTTCACTAATTTAACCCAATTGGATTGTTCTGGCTCAAGTTGGATTAATTATATCTTAGTTGGGATCAAATGCAAGCTACTGTTTTATTACTACAGGGAATAAGGAAATAATTAAAATTTGAGTCTGTGCAAGATGGTCTTCCTGTAATTTGGAGCTTTCTGGATAATGGGATTCCTTACCCATAAAGTGGAAAACCAGTATTTCATATAAAATACACCCAAAATGAATAAATTATAACCAAGTACTCTACTGGTTAATATAATATCTGTGATGTCTAGACTGGGTGCATACAATATCTTGCTCCATTTAAGCCAAAATATCCAACCTACATTCTGTACGAGGCTCTTATGTAGTCAGCCTGAGCAATCGACACAGAATTTATCTCAAAACTGAAAATCTCATCAACCAATTAAATTCATTTACGTGACCTTTACCAGTCTGATGGCCCTCGGCCCACCTCATTTATTCACATGGAACTGGTTTATGCCATAAAAATAAAATAGGTAAAAAAAATAAAGTTTGGCCAATGGAGTTTTATATAACTTTCCAATATACATAATTACACATGTTTTAAAAGTTATTTGTAATAACCATTGAAAAAGGCACCTTGCTTTGACAGATTTTTATTTTCATTGGCTAAATGTTGTTCTTGTGGTTGCAAGAATAGGGATAATGCTGGGTTCTTATGAGAGCAGTCAGCAGAGCAATTTACAATGTGTATTTTCAGCTACTCATATTTAATGTAAAAGGGTTGTTACTAGAAATAACAATTTTTCTGCTGTAAAGGGGGGTTTAAATAATTTTTAAAACTAAAGGGATCTTGTCATCGGAAAACATGTTTTTTTTCAAAACGCATCAGTTAATAGTGCTACTCCAGCAGAATTCTGCACTGAAATCCATTTCTCAAAAGAACAAACAGATTTTTTTATATCCAATTTTGAAATCTGACATGAGGCTAGACATTTTGTCAATTTCCCAGCTGCCCCTGGTCATGTGACTTGTGTCTGCACTTTAGGAGAAAAATGCTTTCTGGCAGGCTGTTTTTCCTTCTCAATGTAGCTGAATGTGTCTTAGTGGGACATGGGTTTTTACTATTGAGTGTTGTTCTTAGAGCTACCAGGCAGCTGTTATCTTGTGTTAGGGAGCTGTTATCTGGTTACCTTCCCATTGTTCTTTTGTTTGGCTGCTGGGGGGAAAAGGGAGGGGGGTGATATCACTCCAACTTGCAGTACAGCAGTAAAGAGTGATTGATGTTTATCAGAGCACAAGTCACATGACTTGAGGCAGCTGGGAAATTGACAATATGTCTAGCCCCATGTCAGATTTAAAAATTGAATATAAAAAAATCTGTTTGCTCTTTTGAGAAATGGATTTCAGTGCAGAATTCTGCTGGAGCAGCACTACTAACTGATGCATTTTGAAAAAAAAAATTCCCATGACAGTATCCCTTTAAATTATAATAGGGAAACAAAGATAATAACCGCATAATTCTATTGAGAAGTGGTTGTACCAAAATAAGTATGGTATGGTATGTTATAGGTGGAACTATTAGAAGTAACTATTCTTTAGTCCTTAGTATGTTATTGTTCTGCCAATTTCCAGCTTGCAAACGGAAAATGTTGATTTGTTGTCTGGGGTCGCTCACCCCAGAAACTAAAAAAGCACATCTACCATGAGGTTTTAGTTTTATTGTTATTCTTAATATATATTGCCAATCTTCTTTTTTTAAGAAGACCCACAATGGAAGTCTTCCATTGAGACTTCCAAACTGCTGCCTGGTTGCTGGGGTAATTGAGCCCTATCACACAGGTGGCAGTTGCAATCCCAAGTCTGGCAGTTGCAGAACAAAAAAAATGTCAATATTTTAAAAACCACAAAATGTTTTTTTTTTTTTAAATGACGATTAATTAGAAATTTTCTTGTAATACTGCTCTGTATCATGCTACAAGTAATTTCCAAGGTGATTTACCCCTTTACAAAAATATACTAAAATCATAAATGCCCAGTCTCATATACGGCATATACTTGAAAAAAAAAAGACTAGAAAAAAAAGAGAGAGACGGCGATAAAGCAAGTGAAAGAGAGGAAGGGAGCTTATCAGGGAAGCTAGGACTGAAGCCGATTTGAAATATTACCAGCCTTGCATTTTTAAATTTGATGCACAACAACCAGGATGCTAATACGTCTCTTAGTTTAAAGGAGGGGGGAGTGCTGCTTCTAACTCCTTCAGCTGAAGATTAGGAGAGAGGCTTTAAGAAGATTTAAAAAAGAGGAAAATCAACTTGTGAGGAGCGTAAAGAGACGGTTGGTGATTCAAGATGCTTTGGGCAATTCATCATGGAAATGGGTTTCTGCGCTGAAGCCATGTGGACCATTTTTGGGCCTGTCAAGGAAGTCTGTTCCTTTTTTTTTTTAAATACATTACATTGAGAATGTAAATTGTATAGGAAGAAATGTGAGGGAGGGAGAGAGGGAAATACTATTTGGAACAGTGACAGGGTGTGTTAATAGGCAGTGAGGTGCAGAACATCTCCTACTGCTTCAATTATAAGAGATACAGCGTAAGCTGAGAGCCAGAGCTGGAGGGGACTGAAGGGGAAAGGTGAGATAGGGAGTAAGACTTTTGGTTAACATGCAGGAGCCATAGGAAAGAGAGAGGAAAAGAAATATAGTCTTTGTTCAGAAGTCGCCCAACTTAGTTCAACATGCAATGGATTTCATTCATATCTCCCAGCCTTCTGCCGAAGAGAGATGTATTTGTATATTGTGATATTATACTGCTCTGTGTGTGTGATGTACAACAGAAACATTGTACCAGGAATCTAGAAACATCTGTATTCTCTATGCCAGGATCGCCTGGTAGCCCACATGCCCTTCAAGGCAATTTTATGGCCTCTCAGGGGCTCCACGTATCGTTCTGTACAAATGCGTTATTTTAATACCAATGGGGAAGAACCAACACCTTAATATGGATTTGATGAAATAATCAAATCCTTCACATAAGATTCAAACCACATTCCAAAACTAATCTAACTGCTTATTTATAGCAAGAAAAATGGCCTTCCATTGGTTGGAGTTTAACCCTCTACTTGCTAAGTCAAAGGCTGAACGTGGCAGCAATGAAAAACCTACGTTGGCATCACCAACAAGCCACCGGACATTTCTACATATTGTAACCCTCTGCAAACAACACACATTGAGCCCTGTGAAATTGCTCCTGAGACCTGCTTGCCAGAGAAACCATGTCAAAAATAGACACATGACAACTGCATCTGTTATATTCCATGGAGGCCCTCAATGCTGACCTTGCAGTGGGAACCTTCCCCTTCGCCAGAGTCTACTGTCTGCCTGAAGGTAGGAAACACACCCTTGAAGACATATACAACAGACATTTTGCTCTATTTAAGTTGTTTTTTGCTTTCTCTAACACACTTTTGTTTTGCCATGCCGAGTCTTGTTTTGCCTTTGAATTTATTCTGCAATATAACTAGTGGTTAAAGTGTTTTGACCAATAAGCACGCTGTCTGATAATTTTGATATTATATACTGGATTGATTTCATGCATATTTAAATATGACATGACTGTTCACCTAGTTCTGTCTCATGGGGTTTGTCCCTGAATTTTGATATCAGTAACTTAGGGGATGTTTACTAATGAATATTATAGAATATTATTCAAGAAAGAGACTTAGTTTAAAGTGGTATACAGGCATATATTAGATATAATATATATGTGACCAAAACTAATACTGAACTAAAACCTAAATCACCTAAATGCAATAATCATATTAAGTCATATTGTAATTCTTTAATCTTATTTACAATTCCCCAAAAAATATTCAACACTGCAAGTGTACAAAGGTTGGTTTGTAAAATCCATTATTTTTAGCCAGGAATTGATGTTTGCTAGCCTAGAAATGTTATCCCCTTTTGTATTTTCCCCAATACAGCTATTTTCAAAATGTATATTGTATTCATGGCTGACCTTACTGTAAATGATTTCTGGACACACAAAACAAGTCTAGTAAAGTTTTGTTTGCAATCTTTGTTCCCAACACCATCCAACGCTGTGCTCTGCACCTCCAATTATTTTTATAAGGCCCTCTAAATGGGCACTATAAGAACTGACATTCATTTTGTCATTAAGTTTTGTCTATTTATCATAAGATGATGTAGAGTTGCAAGTTCTGAGTAGGCGCAATGCAGCCTTATCTTTACTGCCACAGGGCAGGCAATACTGTAAGTATGGTACCTCTTTTGCTGAAGCTCCCAGTCCCTAACTTAAATGTCATCCAGGACAGGTAGGGAGAAGGCCTGTATGCCTCCCCCCATCCACACCTCATGAATACAGTGACATCGAACACAGGTGGCTCTGTATTCACCAGAGAAATGCAGTCCTTTTGTGTTTCACTTGGGAAAACTGTATCCATCCTGACAATAAATGAAAAATATTATTGTATGAGGATCGCAGACATTTCAGAGACCAGTAAAATAGAGAGTTGCTTTGGAACTGGCAAAAACATAATTAGCTGTGTTTAAAAAAAAATGTAAAAACGCAATATATACCTATTTTCGTGCTCAGTGTGCATCTTAAAAACACAAAAAAAAAAAACGCTTGTGTGTAAGAACCCTCAGCTTGTTTCATATAGTCACCAGAAGGTCAGGGCGATGTGTAGCTCCTCAACTCACAACACTTCTGATGTACTGATGTTGATGGATTCTTTTTTCCAGATATACTCTAATTTTGAAATCATACTGTTAAACATCACTTAAGCATGATTGGATTGTATCTGCCTATCATTTAACCTTCTTTGCATATGCAAAGGGGTGTCCATAGTAATCAGGAAATCATGTATATGCAGTGTCATTTCATTAACAGTTGATTATATTGACATGTTTGTTTTCGTTGTTTGTAGAAAGTCCTTGGAGTGGGTAAGAGGCTCCTTGATGACAGAAGGCATTATTGTGGTAAGAAAGCAAGCCAAAGATAGTTAAAAAAAAGGCATTTTAAAAGTTGCTAGAAACATTATCTTGTTGGTAGTACCACTAGGAGAAGACTTACACACTTTCCCATGATACAGAAACACATTGGACAATATCCTGCTCTGTTTTCCTGGTACCTATGCTTAGTTGGATTCAACCCCAAAACCTAAAAAAAAGGACAAGTTTGTTTATGGTAACATATGAGAAATAAACAAGTTTTAGTAAATAACCCCCAAAGTGTCGTTCAGCTACAACTGTTTTTACACTATTGGCAATTTTTTAAAACTTTACACGAACTTTGCCTATTATATCATTGTGATATTACTTACCAGCTCAGACCTGGTAGGAGCTTGCTCTGAACTTGGGTTTAAATGTCCATGGTTATATTCATGAGAAGTTTTGTCACTGCTTTTTTGGAGTTTAGTGCCCTTTCCATTATAATGTATTTTTAAAAAAGGTTCTTGGTACAGACTTGTTATGGGGAAACGACATGAACCATTTATTGCCATACCATTCAAGTACAAGGTCCTCATATTCAGAATACTAGTACATTGTGCTTGGGTTCAATACATTCACTGTGTATTCTGAAACATTCACATACCAACCTTTAATTCTCCTTAACTGAAAAATCTCATGTACAGCAATCCACCAACATGTCTCGTAGAATTAGTGAAACAACATACCAACACATGTCCTGGAACTACAATACATATTTCTTGGAACTCTCAACACACTTACTGGAAAAGCTAATTTTCTGTGAATTAAATGAAACTTTGCCAGTGTTGCTGTAGATGAAGGTAACACAATTCATGCAAATAAAAGAACAAGGCAAAGCAGTTCAAGAATACAACTGTCTGCTCAAAAGTTCATGTATATAGCATAATTAATGGATGGCACTAATTTAGATGTGCCAAACAAAAAATTCAGATAGTTTGCTGAATTCATGGATAAAACAGCTTGTGGAAATAACAGTTCAATAATATAATTAACTGAAATAACAAAGAAATAAAATAGATTTTGACTCAGTGAGACTTAAAATGTGTTCTGTTTTCTAAAACAGTTTCATTCTATGCGCCATCCACTTTCTTTTAGTAGATAAACTCATTACATGAGTCTTAAAAGTTGTATTTAGTGATGGGCAAATTTGTCCCATTTCTCTTTGCCACTAATTTCCCGCATAAATTAGGGAAACTGGCGAAAAATTCACGAAACGTAGATTTTGACTCCAGCGACAATTCGCCAGTGTCCAATTGGGCGCGTGGCATCAAAGTTGATGCGGGAGCCCATTAAAGTCAATGTGCGTCTGTTAATCGACGCAAACGTGCAAATTCGCTGCAAATTCGCGCCTGTTGAATAAATTTGCCCATCACTAGTTGTATTGTATTCGTTTATTTTAATCAGAGTATGAAGCATTTGTAGTAAGATCTTTCTGGAGCTTCCTCCATGGGTGTTTCTGTGCATTTATACCCTCTGTAATGATTTAGTCTTCTCCTTTCTTGTTCTCTTTTTTTTCTTCCAAGAATCCTGAATGACCTCTCTCCATCACCTTCTTCTTGCCCCATCATGTTATTATGTGTGATGCCTGTGGCCTATTAAGAGCTGGTGCCATTGACACATACATATACAGTATGTACATATATAGGGGCACATTTACTAAGGGTCGAATATCGGGGGTTAATTAACCCTCGATATTCGACCCTCTAAGTAAAATCCTTCGACTTCGAATATTGAAGTCGAAGGATTTACCGCAAATACTTTGATCGAACGATCAAAGGAAAAATCGTTCGATCAAACGATTAAATCCTTCGAATTCAACGATTCAAAGGATTTTAATCCATCGATCGAAAGATTTTCCTTCTATCAGAGAAAGCTTACAAAACTTACGGGGAAGGTCCCCATAGGCTAACATTGAAGCTCGGTAGGTTTAAAGTGGCAAAGTAGGTAGTCGAGGTTTTTTTTTAAAGAGACAGTACTTCGACTATCGAATGGACAAATAGTTGTAAGATTTTGACTTCGAATCGTTCGAATCGAAGTCGTAGTAGCCTATTCGATGGTCGAAGTACCCAAAAAAAACCTTCGAAATTCGAAGTTTTTTTACTTCAAATCCTTCACTCGAGCTTAGTAAATGTGCCCCATAATGTATATACATAGTGTTTGTTCATGCACGGTTGGCCATACATGGGAATAACTAATTGTTTAGAACTAAACAAAGATATTTGCCTGAATTGGCCCAACTGAGGCTGAATGTGATTGTAGAGCAGACCCATTAGTAGGCGATGATCAAACTAGGATTTTTGATTTTTACAGTCAATAACTGAAACAATAATTTCTCAAGAAAGCCATTGTTTTGGCCTTATAAACAGACTAATTGGTTGTGAAATGTGTTGTGTAGGCTGTGATGGCATTAAAAAAAAATCAATCTAGTCTTATGAATTAAAATTATAAATAATTTCAAATGAAAATTTGAAAAGTATAACAACAAAGTACTTGGCAGATCCTGATTCTGATTACAAAAATACCATCTAATCCATATTTACATTATTTTATAAATCAAACCTAGAATTACACAACATAACTTATGAGCTCTGCTGCTGATACTTTGGCTGCGTCTGAAAAACAATTTGTTATGTAACAAGGTTGCTGGTAATACACAGCTGTTCGCTGTAGCCAGCAGGGTGTAACATGACCCTGATCTCTAAAACTGATGGTTTTCCTATGAGCTGCCTGGTGGGATAATGTCATCTCTGTGTGCTGCCTGCTTTCACTTGCCCACCTATTACTTTTGCAGGAGGGGTGGATCTACTTTATGCTGTTTTTTTTTCTCTGGGCACACGTTTCATATGGGGATTTAGGTTAAATGATGTATTATGTTAAATATTATTATATATTCTTGTTATATTTTTCAATTTATGGTGCTTATTAACAGTTGATAAAGCTGTGGCCTGTTAAATGCCAAACTGGCAACCCAATGCCCTTTTTGTCTACAAAGTGGGGTGGCTTAAAGGAACAGTAACACCAAAAAATTTAAGTAATGAAAAAAACATGTAGTGTTGCCCTGCACTGGTAAAACTTATCTGTTTGCTTCAGAAACACTATTATAGTTCATATAAACAAGCTGCTGTGAAGCAATGGCAGAAATTGAAAAACGGCTATATGGCACAGGTTAACTAATGGATAACAGATAACACCATTAGACAGACAGAGCTTATTTGCTATTTGCTGTGTAACCTGAGTCTTTTCTCCTTTGAATGGCTGCCACCATTGCTACACAACAGTTTATTTATATAAACAATAGTAGTGTTTCTTAAGCAAACACAGCAGTTTTACCAGTGCAGGGCAACACTGCATTATATTTTCATTACTTTAAAACACTTTTATTTTTTGACGTTACTGTTCCTTTAAAGGGGAGGAGTGGTGTTTACAAGTTAGACTGTGCTGTGGCTGAATGCACAAGAGATGGAAGAGGCAGTAATCAAAATTACTGTATATGTATACACCAAACACATAGGGGCAGATGTATCAAGGGTAGAATATCGACGGTTAATTAACTCTCGATATTCGACTGCCGAGTTAAAATCCTTCGACTTGAAGTCGAAGGATTTTGCGCAATTCGTTCGATCGAACGATCAAAGGATTAATCGTTCGATCGAACGATTCGAAGGATTTTAATCCATCGATCGAAGGATTATCCTTCGATCAGAAAAAACTTGGAAAGCCTATGGGGACCTTCCCCATAGGCTAACATTGGCCTCGGTAGGTTTTAGGTGGCGAACTAGGGGGTCGAAGAAATTTTTAAAGAGACAGTACTTCAATTATCGAATGGTCGAATAGTCGGACGATTTTTAGTTCGAATCGTTCGATTCGAAGCCGAAGGTCGTAATCGAAGGTCGAAGTAGCCAATTCAATGGTCGAAGTAGCCAAAAAAAAACATTCGAAAATCAAACTATTTTTCCTCTATTCCTTCACTCGAACTTAGTGAATGGGCCCCATAAACATTTAAAGGTCACTATATTAAAGTTGGGAAATATAACCAGACATTATGTAAAGGGCAACAGTCCAAAATCTTTAGCTACAGCAGACAATTTTCCCAAGAGTATGCCAATGTCACCAGTTGGTAAAAGCTGGGTAAGAATTGTTTAATATGGTAATGTTTTAGTTTGTTTAAAGAAGAACTGAGCTCTTAAACATGGCATTAAAGTTTAGTCCCAGGAGGAACAGTACATTTAATTATGTCTTCCTGGAAGTAGCTGAGCAAAAACTAGATAACCTGAAACATTAAACCTTCAGGATGAGAGCTATCTCTTTCATCAAGGCCACTGCTGCTCCTACCTTGCTTTCCTATTTGTTTGTGACAAACATTTAGCTTTTTCTCCATAGAAACATGGCTCAGACAATATGTAATCACTAGGCATATTTGTGTCCCAAATTTCATGTCCACTGATTGAAAACATTTTTATTTATCTGTAAAGCTCTTGTATGCACAGAGGGACTCACAAACATGCACAAATGGGTACTGATGGGGCTTCCAAGAATAGCAGAAAAGTGGATTAAGATGTCTTAAATGTCAGTGTTTTAATCCAATTTCTAAGGGCATGCACGAGAAGCTACATTTCCCATAAACACAAATACCCAAATGGTACCAAAAAAGGAGCAATGTTTAAAAAAAATATGTATTTTGTTATCCTCCTCCTATTGACCAAAGGTGTAAATGCATCATTATAGGTGCCTGACAATAATTGATATTATTACATTTGTGGATCATTATAACACATTTAGGGGCATATTTACATAGGGTCGAACATCGAGGGTTAATTAACCCTCGATATTGGACTGCCGAATGTAAATCCTTTGACTTCGAATATTGAAGTCGAAGGATTTACCGCAAATAGTTTGATGGAACGAAAAATCGTTCGCTCGAACGATTAAATCCTTTGAATCGTTCAATTCGAAGGATTTTAATCCATTGATCGAACGATTTTTCTTCCACCTAAAAATTGATAGAAAGCCTATGGGGACCATAGCCCATAGGCTAACATGGAACCTCGGTAGGTTTTAGGTGGCGAAGTAGGGGGTCAAAGTTTTTTTTAAAGAGACAGTACTTTGACTATTGAATGGTCGAATAGTCGAACAATTTTTAGTTCAAATCGCTCGATTCGAAGTCGTAGTCGAAGGTTGATGTAGCCAATTCGATGGTCGAAGTAGCTAAAAAAAAGACAATCGAAATTCAAAGTTTTTTTTATTCTATTCCAACACTTGAGCTAAGTAAATGGGCCCCCACATAAGAGGACCCACTGGGTGGCAATGGAGAGGTAGCAGGGGTAAACTGAATACAAAGGATATGATCAAGTTGCATGGCCATATAGGTCGATAGAATAGGACATCTTCTTTCCTAAATAAATAAATGGATCATTCAAATGAAGGGTAAAACTCCAGCCACTAACACAAAATATGCTACTTTATTCTTATAGATTGTCTCCTTTCTAGAGGTTATCAAGTATCCCCTCCTACTGGAGTATTTGCGTGGGCTTTGTACACCTTCAGGCTCTCTAACCTGCGATGATGCACAGCCAGTTTATCTAGGAAGCACTGGATATCCAATCATCTTCTATGGCCCTCATATTGTATTTCCAAGTTGCGCAAAATTTTAAAAAGTTTTGTTCTATTTATTATATTTCTTTTGAGCAAAATAATTGGCTAGTGGGGCTCGGCACTGTATTACCAGTACAGTCGTCACTTTACCTACTGCTTACTGGCAAAACATATCCCATTGAAAAAAACATTAGCTGTAATCATAATCCTAAATATGTTACTGTATCTTTATTACTACACCTCAGTAACATCGCTTCTGAGTGCTGATCCAAGACAGGGGAGACTTATGTAATATCAATTTCGGCTTCTATATTTAAAGGGGTACTGTTATGGAAAACATGTTTTTTTCATAACGCACCTTTTAATAGTACTACTTCAGCAGACTTCTGCACTAAAATCCATTTCTCGAAAGATCAAACAGATTTTTTTATATTCAATTTTGAAATCTGACATAGGGCTAGACATTTTGTCAATTTCCCAGCTGCCCCTGGTCATGTGACTTGTGCCTGCACTTTAGGAAAGAAATGCTTTCTGGCAGGCTGCTGTTTTTCCTTCTCAATGTAACTGAATGTGTCTCAGTGGGACCTGGATTTTACTATTGAGTGTTGTTCTTAGATCTACCAGGCAGCTGTTATCTTGTGTTAGGGAGCTGCTATCTGGTTACCTTCCCATTGTTCTTTAGTTTGGCTGCTGGGGGGGGGTGGTGATATCACTCCAACTTGCAGTACAGCAGTAAAGAGTGATGCAAGTTTATCAGAGCACAAGTCACATGACTTGGGGCAGCTGGGAAATTGACAAAATGTCTAGCCCCATGTCAGATTTCAAAATTGAATATAAAAAAATCTGTTTGCTCTTTTGAGAAATGGATTTCAGTGCAGAATTCTGCTGGAGCAGCACTATTAACTGATGTGTTTTGAAAAAAAACATGTTTTCCAATGACAGGATCCCTTTAAGCACACATAGTCAAAATTACAACAGTGGGGTGCAAAAACTAACGCGTTTCGTGCCTACAACTCAGCACTCAAACAGAGTTGTGTAAACTGCACACGTGAACATTAATTTAAGGAGGTGTCACAGGTGTAATTCATTATTGATTAAATGTGAGAATAATTGATTTTAAAGTGTACACAACTCTGAGGAAGTGCCGGGTTGTAGGCACGAAACACGTTCATTTTTGCACCCCACTGCTGTAATTTTGACCATGTGTGCTTAAATAAAGAAGCCGAAATTGATATTACCTAAGTCTCCCCTGTTTTGGATCAGTGCGCAGAAGCGAGGTTATTGACGTGTTGTAGGAAGATACCGGGATCTCGCGAGAGCAGCGACCACTGGGACACAGAAGTACGGGTGAGCTCCGCCATTCACGCTAATACTTTCTGCATCTTTATTACTAAGATGGATATTTTCCTTACAAACTAGACTTCCCCTTGGTACAAATTCGGTATTTGATATGACTCATTACCAATGAATATATTTAATATACAGTTTATATTTTTTATATACTAATGTCTGATCTTATTTTTCTTCATATAACATTGTTTTCTTGTTTTTCATTGGTTCATGCATTGTCAGCTCTTATCAGTTGTTAGGTCTTTAAAGGGCATGTAAAGGCAAAAAAATAAAATCCAATTTTTACTTTCTTTAATGAAAAAGAAACCTATCTCCAATATACTTAAAAAAGTAAAAAGTGTGTACCGTTTTTATAAGAAACCTGACTGTATGAAGTGAAATTCTCCCTTCATTTATTGCTGTGGATAGGAATTGTCAGAAGGTCCCTAACTGCTCTGCATGGAAACAATCATACTTATGAACAGCAGGGGGAGCCCCCGTCTTACTTCCCAGCCAAGCAGAACTCAAGCAGCTTTATTGTTTTGCTGTAGAGCAGTCGGCTGTGTAGAGATTTGTATTGGATTTTATTTTTGCCTTTACACCCCCTTTAATGTTTCCAACTCCAGCTGCAGGGACAAAGATCACGGAGCCAGATTTAAACAGATAAACTGGGATTCTATTTGGAGGATTATTTTGCTGCAGCCACTGAAGGTCCCCATAGGCTTGCCTACGTTTTTTTGATCGAAGGATATTCATTCGATCGTTGGATTAAAATCCTTCGAATCGTTCGATTCGAAGGATTTAATCGTTCGATCGAATGAATAATCCTTCGATCGTTCGATCGAATTTTCTGCGCTAAATCCTTCGACTTCGATATTCAAAGTCGAAGGATTTCAATTCCTAGTCGAATATCGAGGGTTAATTAACCCTCGATATTCGACCCATAGTAAATCTGCCCCATAAAGTATTGTCATGAACGTGGGAGGTAGTGTACAGCAGTGGAAGTTTTAACTGAACAAGCGGTATCTTTCTTTCAGGAAACAAATCCTTGTCCAGATAACAGATCTTTCCGTAATTTGGATTTTCATGCCTTAAGTCTACTAGAAAATCATGTAAACATGAAATAAACCCAATAGGCTGGTTTTGCTTTGAATAAGGATTAATTATATCTCAGTTTGGATCAAGTACAAAGTACTGTTTTTTTATTACAGAGAAAAAGGGGATAATTTTTTTTAAAAAAATTGGATTATTTGGATAAAATTTAGTCAATGGGAGACGGTCCTTCCATAATTCTGAGCTTTCTGGATAACGGGTTTCTGCATAATGGATCCCATTGGTGCTGTCTATTTCATAGTTCCAACCCCACATTTTCATTTATTTATGGTACTATGATGGGTCTGCACCATCTACTGATCCAAAGGGAAAGCGTATGTCTGACATAACCATCTGTGTTTCCGTATGGCCCCTCATTTAAGATGAACAAACTGTATTGGCAACACATAGGGGCCGATTCACGAAGGGTCGAATATCGAGGGTTAATTAACCCTCGATATTCGACTGGGAACTAAAATCGTTCGACTTCGAATATCGAAGTCGAACGATTTTGCGCAAATCCTGCGATCGATCGATCGAAGGATTTTTCATTCGATCGAACGATTAAATCCTTCGAATCGAACGAGTCGAAGGATTTTAATCCAACGATCGAAGGAAAATCCTTTGATCAAAAAATCCCAGGCAACCCTATGGGGACCTTCCCCATAGGCTAACATTGACTTCGGTAGCTTTTAGCTGCCGAAGTAGGGGGTCGAAGTTTTTCTTAAAGGGACAGTACTTCGACTATCGAATGGTCGAATAGTCGAACGATTTTTAGTTCGAATCGTTCGATTCGAAGTCGAAGGTCGAAGTCGAAGGTCGAAGTAGCCCATTCGATGGTCGAAGTAGCCCAAAAAAACTTCGAAATTTGAATTTTTTTTTATTCGAACCCTTCACTCGAATTTCGTGAATCGGCCCCATATTGTCTTGTTCACAGCTAAACTCTGGAAAATACACTGCCATAGTCAGTACTGAGAATTGTCTCCGCTAAAAAAAATAAGCTTTTGTATGCATTTTTTAACGATTACCTGATTTGAGGACCAGTAGCACCATGTGTCATTGCCATTAACCCTACATCGAGTATCACAGTTCATTGGTGCTTCCTGTTGCATGCTGTTATAGGCATTCAGATGGCAGATTTGCCAGTCATAGTTTAATTTTATTTAAAGAGCTTATAAATTGGGGAACACTGGAGTAATTTTAGAGGAAGCAGGTCTGTTTCCTCTGTAGTGTTGAAGCCCCCTCCCTGCTGCTTTCTTTTTAAGTGACAAGCTTCCCAAAATGTTGTTTATGCATAAGAATGGGGCACCTGCATATGCTCAGGCTATACAGTTATAGATGGTGAGGAGGGAGGGGGAATGTGAGAAGGTCAGTAACATCTAGGAAGTGAAATTAAGTACCTGCCCTGCCTCTATGTCTAAGGTATAGAGGATGGGCAGGCAATATATGATTGAAAGCTGAGATTTTTGAGGAATGGATGCGTTAAAAAAAGGACTTTCATAATACAGCTTTTTATGCTTGGATGACAGGTCTCCTTTAAATGAACTTATGTCAAAAGGCACTACTTATACTTCTGTTAAGATTAGGGATGCACCAAATCTAGGGTTCGGTTCGGGATTCAACCAGGATTCATCGATTTTCAGCAGGATTCGGCTGAATCCTTCTGGCCGGCCAAACCAAACCAAATCCTAATTTGAATATTCAAATTAGGGGCGGGGAGGGAAACCGTGTGCCTTTTTGTCACAAAACAAGGGAGTAAAAAGCTTTTCCCCTTCCCACCCCTAATTTGCATATGCATATGCAAATATTGGAATAGTGAAAAAATGCTGCATTTTGTAGTGAAAAAAATGTAGTTCTTGAACTTAAAAATGTATTTTGTTCAATGCATCTGTGATCATAATTAACCCCTTATGACATAAGCCAGTGCCTTTTGACAGCAGGGATGCCCAAGAGCTACCTAGACCCAATTGTATGACATCATACAATGGTCGAATAGTCGAACGATTTTTAGTCGAAGGTCGAAGTAGCCCATTCGATGGTCAAAGTAGCCAAAAAAAACATTTGAAATTCGAAGTTTTTTTCCTCTATTCCTTCATTCGAGCTAAGTACATTGGCCCCTTACTCTACACATACCCTTTACTGGATGATGTACACTAAAAAATGCACTGTAAAAAGGCATCTAAATAATCAGGACATTGTCACCAGCATCATATACATATAAGTAGTCAATTAAATCTTGCTACAAACCGGTTGACATGTTTCTATGTGGGGGCCATTAAAAAGTACTTAAAAGAACAATTTCATTACTCATTTTCTTTGTTGGGTCTCAGAAGATTCTGTCGATAAAGTTGGAAAGTGTTTATCAAAGAAATAAGGAACATCAGTTCAATTAAAGTGATTTCCTTGGCGCACAATGAGAGAGATGTGTTTTTAATTTTTATTTCATTTTCTACCTTCCTCTGAGGCCAACCTTCTTTTAATACAGGAATCTAATCTGTTAGTATGTAATGAAGCAAAGGTGATAAACATGGCAAGTAACAGTCAGGCCCGAGCTACAGAATGATAGCACGCAAATGACTATCGACTGGACTTCTGAACTGAAAAGGTAATTCTTCATGGCAATACAAGGACGACTCCCAAAGGAAAAATGTCAAAAGGCACTACTTATTCTTCTGTTAAGATTAGGGATGCACCGAATCTAGGATTCTGTTCGGGATTCGACCAGGATTTGGCGATTTTCAGCAGTATTCGGCCGAATCCTTCTCCTCTGCTGGACCGAATCCAGAGGGAAACTGTGTGCCTTTTTGTCACAAAACAAGGGAGCAAAAAACTTTTCACTTTCCACCCCTAATTTGCATACTTATATGCAAATTAGGATTTAGATTTGGTTTGGTATTCGGTGAAATCTTTTGCGAAGGATTCGGGAGTTTGGCCGAATTCTAAATAGTGGATTCGGTGCAGTGTCGGATTGGGCCGGCGTGAAGCCGGGCAAAAACCCAGTGGGCCTTCGCCCCCCTCCCCTGATCTCCGGGCCCCCAAATAAAAATCAACAGCGGTGCCGGTAGCGCATGCGTGTCGGCATTCGCGCATTCATGCTGCCGTTTGCATGCAAGGCATTTTCTAATCTTTTATTTACTTGAGAGGTATATAAAGCTATAAGGGCTAGAATTACTTAACAATAAAAAATACAAGGCCTGGATGAAATGTTTTATTTTATTGTCTCTTATTGTGTGTACCAAAATTAAATGCAGGAGAATTTTCCTGCCTTTTATGCTTTAATTAAAAAATACATGATATTGTGCAAAATGTATGCATTGAGCTTGCTGTAACCTTATCTTTGTGTGTAGGTTGTACATATTTGTACATACAGAACATCTCTTTCTCTGCAGAACCGTTTACAGGTTAAGTGCAAGAAATAATAATAAAGAATTTACACTCTGTAACCAACATTGCACAAAGAAGAAAGGGTGTAGATTTATAAGAGTATGGATTTGACTTTTGCTGCTCCTGTAAAATGCTTAGAAATTGCACACTTTGGCAGGTCCGAGAACATTGCACTAAAACAGTACAAACACAAAATGCGGGATATAAATGAAATTTACAGGCATGGTATACGGGCATATGAAGCTACAGGGTGATCTTGAGATGTAACTTACATGGAGATGCTCAGTCAGCAATAGATACAATAGAAATAAACACTACCAATGCCAAATGTTAGAGTCATTTCATATAACGGGAGAAAAAAATACTTGTATTTCATGCTGAGGACTCAGAGAAAATGATCTAAAAAGGCAAATCTCAAACTTACAGGACACAATCAATTCTTTACACTGAGATATACCTAGCAATGCTATCCATATTCATTTATATATATTTGAATACTGTAACTGAGACTAAAATAATATAAAATGCACAAATTACATGACCAAAAATTGTCACTTTCTGCATCTGAGGGGCAAAGAAAATATACATAAATATCCCAACTGAAATGTAATGAAACATACAGTTAGGTCCATAAATCTTTGGACAGAGACAAATGTTTTCTAATTTTGGTTCTGTACATGACCACAATGAATTTGAAATAAAACAACTCAGAGGCAGTTGAACTGCAGACTTCCAGCTTTAATTCAGCGGGTTGAACAAAAAGATTGCACAAAAATGTGAGGAACTAAAGCCTTTTTTTAACATAATAACTTCATTTCACAACACCTACGGGTCTGATAGACTGGATACTGCACATTGCCTCCCCATCACATTAGAAACTTTATTAAAGTGTTAGGTGACCTTCAAAAATTGTAAAGTAGCTCAGAAGTTTAACAAGTTCTTGCTTAACAGAAGTTATTACCAGTTGCAAGTTCAGTCTCCTGATAAAGAAGCCATTAATTATACAGAAAGGATTAGCAGGAGAAATCGTTATAACATCAATCATCAGATTTAGGCCCTCACTGTTTTTTTTGTGCTAGGTTTGCCACACTATTCTACCTCTTGTTGCATCTGAGTTAAGACATAACCAAATAAGAACTATGATTTCAAGGAATAGATATGTAAGTATGTCAAACATAGTATACAGGCCACAATTCATGATCCACATATATGTTAAGTCCAACTTTACTTAAGAGTACTTGTGTGAATATCAAAATCGCCATCAGCATTGTCTTTTTTTAACGGAGGACAGGTAGAATTATTGGGGTTTGCCAGGTTGTTAGAACCCCCATTTATTCTAGAATCTTTCCTGCTTCCCCAGGCTGAAATTCCTCTTCTGCACCACCAGCATCTTCTTTCATTCCACCAGTTGTCCCTGCACCAGTTCTACAGTTCTCAGACACATGACACACATGCACTGTACCTTTGTTTGTATGAAACGAGATATAATTACCACCTAAACTGCACCTTAATGACACAAATTGCATAATATATGAAATGACTTAAAGTGGACCTGTCAGCCAGACATAAAAAGCTGTATAATAAGTGTCATTTTCAAATTAAACATGAAACCAAAGTTTTTTTTTTTTATTTAAGCATTCATAGCTGTTAACTCATTTAAAAATCTCAGCTGTCAATCGTATATTGCATGCCCCGCCTTAGGCATAGAGGTGGGGCAAGCAATTACTTTCACTTTCCATTCAGCACTTCCTAGATGTCACTGCTCTCCCCACATTCCCCCAGTTCTCTTCACCATTTAATTGTGGAACCAGGGCATGGGGATGGACATCAGGTCCCCCATTCTGGTGCACAAACAAGATTCTGAGATGATGCAAGGCTTGTCTTAATAACAGTGTCCACTAAATCGCTCCTGTCTGCTTGCTATAGTTCATTCAAGGAAAAATATAATAGTATTTTTCAACTGCAATGTGTTTTATTCAGCAGTGCAGGCACACTACATGTTTCGGGCGAAGCCCTTTATCAAGTGTAAACAACATACAAAGCACAGTGTTACACAAAATTCTGGAATTTCAGTGTGAGTTCATTATTTCATAGTGTTCAATTGCCCAATTGTCCAGAGTCAAGGAGACTGCTTCTTTCAGCCTGTCCTTGTAGGAAAAACTTAAAAATTAAAAATATCAAATAAAGCCAAAAATGCAAAAAATGCAAAAAAATTAAAAAAATGGAGATCCAAACCTTGATAAAATTGGTACTGCTATTAAGTAAGCCTACCTAGGATGTACAATGCATATAGTGAGTAGTACCTTATCTGCTTAAACAGCCAGCATTAATAACAATAACTCCTGTACTTTTAACTATCACTTTATTAGTTCCTACTCACGGCAGGAGTTCCGTGTTGCTTCATTCTAGCTGGCCACTAGTACCTATGAGGAAAAGAAATATCAGTTAGTATATTCTTATACTTATTAACAATAGTTCAATTGCATATTTTTCATAAGAAACATTTCAGGCTATTGTAATCATTCATTCCTTTTGGTTGACTGCATTCTAGTTTGTTTATCCAGTATGCTTCTTTTTGGAGTAGTAATTTCTCCCAGTCGCCACCTCTCTGTGGTCTTTTTACCACCTCTAGTACCTTCCACTTTAGTTGGCTCACATTATGCTTTTCTTCAAAGAAATGTCTCGCCACAGTGGTATCAGTATAGGTGCCAGGTTTAAAGTTACTTATTGAACCCTTATGTTCTTTAATACGAGTGTTAACTGCCCTGATTGTTTTTCCTACATATAGTTTACCACAAGGACACTTCAATGAATATACCACATATGTACTCATACATGTGGCAATTGCTCTCGGTTTAATTTCTGTTCCTTTTGTGGGATGGTGTATGTTAGGGCCCTTAATTATCGAGGTACAGCAGTTACAGTTATAACACGGAAAAGTACCGATTTTATCTCTGCATTGGGGGTCTTGTTCCTTTTGCCTTCAGTGGGACTAATTAAGTCTCTCAAGGTAGGTCCCCTTCTATATGCAAATTGTGGAAATTCTGTAAATAGATGGCCATAGTCCTTGTCCATCTGCAGCAGGGGCCAGAATTGTTTTATGGCTTTCTCTATTTCTTTACTTTGATTGTCATATTTGCTAACAAACTTTAGTGCAGAATTTTTTTGCCCTCTAGGTTTCTGAGCGAGTAAGCTCTCTCGTGGGGTGCCTCTTACTTCATTTAGTACATTTTCTAATTTTTGGCTAGAGTACCCTCTTGCTTTGAAACGGTCTGTGAGGTCTAAGGCCGCTTTTTCAAACAGCAAATCGGATGATGCGATTTTCTTTGCCCTTAAGTACTGGCCCTTCGGGATAGCCTTTATTTATCTCGGGTTGTGGAAACTCTTGGTATGTAATATGTAATTGCAGTCCATTTCTTTTCTATATAGATTGGTAACCAAATGCCCATCAATGATTTTTACATTTACATCCAAGAAGTTTAGTTCACTCTTAGAGTGCTCAGTTGTAAATTTCACAGTAGGGTGTGAATTGTTTGCCTCAGTGACCATTTGCTCAAACCCTTCTATTGGTCCTTCCCAAATTATAAAGATATCATCCACGTAGCGGTGGTATTTCTTAATATGGCAAAGGTAAGGCTGTTTTAAGAACAAACTGGTCTCAATGTGATACATAAAAATATTAGCAAACAACGGAGCTACTACAGAACCCATTGATGTACCTTGGGACTGCAAGTAGAATTCTTTACCAACCCGAAAATAGTTTTTCTTTAATACGATTTCCAGACAATCAATCAAAAAATATATTAGACTGTTAGGTAAAGTTGTGTTTAAAAGTGCTTCCTCAACGCATCGTATGCCTTCGTCTTGAGGTATAGAGGCTTTGTACATCAATACTACACAGAGTAATGTTATCATTTAACAGTTCTACTACATTCAGACAATTCAGAAGTTCTGTAGTGTCCTTTAAGCAAGTAGGTAATTCGGCAACCACATTTTGTAAATATTGATCGACATATTTTGAAAGTGGTTCCAGTATAGAATCTATACCTAACACGATTGGTCTGCCAGGTGGGTCAATTAGAGTTTTATGTATTTGTGGTAGGATGTACAATACAGGTGTTCTGGGATGCTCATTTATAAGATAATCAAGCGTACCCTTATCAATTGTCCCATTATGGTATGCATCTGTTACCATTGTTGTAATTAGCCTCTGTATATCCCATATTGGATCATGATTTAGGGGGGTGTAGTGACCTGGGATATTAAGCTGACGTCGTATTTCAGCATCATATTTATCTTTATCCATCACAACTACTGCTCCTCCCTTATCAGCTTTTTTGATCACAATATCTGAATTGTTTTTCAAACTCTCTAGGGCTTCTTGTTCCTTTCTGGTCAAATTATTGGTATTTTTGTGGTTTTTATAATTTTTAGACTGTATTTTTTTCACCTCAGAATTCACTATATTTACAAATGTGGTTAGATTATCATTGGTTACATCCGGTACAAAATTACTCTTTTTTGACAGTTTTTTCGGTAAGGAGACAGTATCCTTAAAATGCATTTTCAGTTTTAAGCTTCGCGTAAATTTAAAGAAATCTATTTCCCAGTCAAATGGTTCTACTTTATATTCAGGCACAAAACCCAAGCCCTTGTTAATAACTGCAGTTTCAATATCCGTCAATACAGTTGAGGAAAGATTCACAACCAAGTTGTTTACCTCATTTGGCTTCTTTCCCTGCGTGGATAAGGTTCTCTGGGCAATGGCTGTCTGTAGTTTCTCTTGCCCCTGCTGGCTTGGGTTGCCCCTAAAAAATGGGCAGTCGTAGTACCGTAGTCGTCTTCACTGCTGCTTGTAAAAAACGCTGTGTCCTCTTCCTCCAGTGCTTTCCTGGTATAGTCGCCTTGTCTGGGGTACCCTCTGCACTGCTCCCTCTCTTCTCCGTAGGCGCGGTTGCCTCCTCTGTGTGCGCCTCTCTTCCTACTCCCCTCCAGTCGCGTCTCTGGGTAGTACTGGTCACGTGGGAATGGCCGGTCACGCGAGAGCGCCTGGTCACGTGGGAATGGCGGAAGTCCTCTATGCTGCTGGCGCTGTCTCGATTTCACATCTTTCCAGTCATAGACGCAATTATTCTCATAATCATAGCTGTCTCTCTAGAACTTCCGATGCTTTCAAGAGGTAATTTCTTTCCTCAATTTGTTTAGCGATTCAATGTGGTTCTTGAAGATAAGTTCTGCATCTGTTATGCTGGAATCCTCAAGTATAGCCTCTTTCTTATGCTTAATCTGCTCGGCAGTTTCTTCAATCTCTGTATCAAGGCATTCGATTGTCAGTACCATTAGGTCTGTTGAAAATTTATTACATATTTCCATCCAACGTGTACACATTAGTGGGTTGTTTGTACAGAGAGTGGGTTTTATATCAGCCCTTAGGCCTCTGGGAATGATCCCTGCTTGAACATATTCTGTTAATGCAGACCTATGTAGTTTCAGGTTCGGTAGCTTTTTTTCTGCGTAAAGCAGATCTTTACCTGGTTCAGGTGTTGGTTTGGAGCTGAAGCCTAAGTTTAAAGCTTCATTTCTATTCAAGATCTGGTCAATTTCATTGCTATTATAAGCAAATGTCACTTGTGATGAAGTCTTTGGTCCAAGATCCACTGCTGTTGGGTTTGACATACCTCAATGTATGTTCCAGGTTCTGAATCAAAGCACAGACAAAAGTCAATAGAGTAGGTATGATTCAGCCTCCAATTTCTTCACTTTATTGCTGTAAGATTCAGTAGGTGTCTGTGTTACACCCCATGTGCATAATTCAAGGAAAAATATAGAATCAATACAGCTCCAGGCAGTCATTTTCAACTGCAATGTGTTTTATTCAGCAGTGCAGGCACACTACATGTTTCGGGCGGAGCCCTTTATCAAGTGTAAACAACATACAAAGCATTTTGGGAATAAATACCTTCCTGAGACCAGAACAACCACCTCCCCCTCTTAAAGTGACAGTGTGGAAATTACAGTGTTACACAAAATTCTGGAATTTCAGTTACTTTCACTGTGAGTTCATTATTTCATAGTGTTCAATTGTCCAATTGTCCAGAGTCAAGGAGACTGTTTCTTTCAGCCTGTCCTTGTAGGAAAAACTTATCAAAATAAGTTATTAAAAATATCAAATAAAGCCAAAAATGCAAAAAATGCAAAAAAATTCAAAAAGTGAAGATCCAAACCTTGACAAATTGGTACTGCTATTAAGTAAGCCTAACTAGGGATGTACAAAGCATGTAGTGAGTAGTACTATATCTGCTTAAACAGCCAGCATTAATAACAATAACTCCTGTACTTTTAACTATCACTTTATTAGTTCCTACTCACGGCAGGAGTTCCGTGTTGCTTCATTCTAGCTGGCCACTAGTACCTATGAGGAAAAGAAATATAGTATATTCTTATACTTATTAACAATAGGTCAATTGCATATTTTTCATAAGAAACATTTCAGGCTATTGTAATCATTCATTCCTTTTGGTTGACTGCATTCTAGTTTGTTTATCCATGCTTCTTTTTGGAGTAGTAATTTCTCCCAGTCGCCACCTCTCTGTGGTCTTTTTACCACCTCTAGTACCTTCCACTTTAGTTGGCTCACATTATGCTTTTCTTCAAAGAAGACTGGGAGAAATTACTACTCCAAAAAGAAGCATACTGGATAAACAAACTAGAATGCAGTCAACCAAAAGGAATGAATGATTACAATAGCCTGAAATGTTTCTTATGAAAAATATGCAATTGGCAGCTTTGTTTATGACAATCCCTAAGCAGCCCAGACCACACTGAGCATGTGCACAGTCTTAGTCTTGCAAAGATGTTTAACAAAGTTACAAGATGGTGACCCCCTGTAGCCAACTTTGAAAGCATAAATCATTTGTTTGATTAGGCTTGTGGTGCATTAAGTTCATGTTTATGTTTAGTATACAAAATACAGCATTTCTAGCCGTATTCTATTTTAGACTTTACATGTCCTTTAAAGTTCATTTTGCTTGACTAACATGATAAAATAGGATTTGTAATATTTTTTTTGAGTGACGGGTCCCCTTTAAACCTTGATGTTGTGAACAACATATAAAGAAAGCTGCCTGTAATATCATGACACCTCAATTATATCTGGCAAAGTAAAGAATCATAAAGACTCTTCTTGATACTGTATGAGGTTACTATCTACATAAGAAAAAAGCTTTCCCAGATAATAAAACATTATCTGTGCACCCCCCACTATAGTACATTTCTATACATGGTAACCTGTCTATTGTGCTTAGACTATTAAGCAAGATTAAAGTATTTTCCCCCAAAAAAAAAGTGTTCGTCCATTATTACATGATATTTATTTCCTCTAGGTGCAACAGAGGTTTTCAATTTTTATTCTACACATTGATACTTCCTTGATCTCCGACACACACAACTTTCCTGATAAGTAAGCACCAATGGATATATTTTTTATGAAAATATATATACATATACACAACATTAAAGGAATATACAGTAAATAAGTGCAGTGTGTTAGATTGAACTATAAAACCATAGATTTGTGTATTATTTAGTCCAAAAAAACTCAACTCCAATAACATTTTGGGTGTCAATATCGGCCACTAAAATATCTTTGGATCTGCATCTCTTGCCATCTGGCAAACTATTTTTTTCCATCTTTCTATCCACGTGACTCTATGGCCCCGCACTCCCCTCCTTGTGCTGCCATAACAGATGGCGTTGTCACAGTTTTATTGCGCAGAGGATACGCGTAAAAGAAAAAGTTCTCTTTGGGGACAACGTTCCTATTTAGCAACAAATGCATTCAAGTTTTGGAAGTCAAATCTGCAAAAATACATCCAAGATAAACGATTCTCTGAATCAACATATTTCTCTCGTGTTGGAAGTAGCTATGAATCTTATACAGCGGCTTTCTGCTCTCACATTGAACCTACCTCATGATTTCTTTTTCTTATTTTATATACTTTTTCTTTCACTTGGTATGATATGTATTTATCGTTTTGCCACTAGCAGAAAAGATAAATCAGATGGGAATCGTACCTGTCTCTCTCCTCTCCGATCTCTTTTTCTGTCATTCTCCTTTCATTTTATCTTTTTCCGTCTTTTGTTCACTCTTTTAGTTCTGTGGGTTTGTCTTGTTCCGTTGTCACCCATTCTCCAAACTTTCATCATTTTATTTTCATTCATTAATAATAATAGAAAATATTAATTAGTTTACTCCTTTTTCATACTGAAGCACAGAAACAGTCAAAAGAGAAAACATTTCTGTTCTGTTATTATACATTTGTGATAGATCAGTTAATTTCAGTAAACCAGAAATATTTTCTGGATAATAAACTATATATATAGATATATATATATATATATATATATATATATATATATATGTGTGTGTGTTTGTGTGTGTAGATATAGCTATAGATTGATGTTATGTTGATGAATTTACTGTATTTAAAATAATGCGGTTTTACGCAGCAGCGAGTTCTTTGATAATTAATTTTCACAAAGAAAATGTTTTCATACATTAATGCTCTACACTATACATGATTAACGTATTCTTTTGAAATTGTCCTTTATCTCAAAACGTTGACAGCCTTTATTATATGAACAGACATTAAGTAATTAATACACACGAAGCTGTTCGATTAAATGGGTGTAAAATAAAGGTGCCGCAGCGATGGAAGTTGGAAAACTGGTAAATCCTCCAGCGAAACCTTCCCATGTCATAAATGTTCTCCCTTCAGAGCTCTTTATAAAGCTGATTTGAATTCCAGGAATTTCTGCATGGATTATGTTCGTTTAACTGTAACAATCTTCTATTTGTCAGTTAAAAAAAATATTTTATCATTTACACTAAATTCCTTAAATACATTTGAAAGTGTTTTATATTACAAATAACACTAATAAAAATAGACTAAAAACTTAACTTCACTCATAACAAAATACATTAAAATTACAAAGTCTTTCCATTGACATTTATTACATATATTTTTTGCAACTTAAAATACCGCACCTGCTCCCACAACTGGTATGAAAATGCTACTTTAAAATGTGCAACTTAAACTTAAAAATTTGAATCCCTGCGATTGTTGTTCCCTAAGTGGAAGGAAGTGGGTTTTTTTTTGTTATTTGCATAATGGCAACCGAGAATACATTGAATAAGTATGTTAAGAACCTGGAGATTCTGCATAATATTTGCTGTTTATTGATTTTATTTGTTTAATGTGAAAATCAAATAAAGTATTTCAACAACAAGAACCTGGAGAATATGATCCCTTATTGAAATGGCAGAATCATGCACACAATATTAATAAAGATTAGAGTTTGTATAGCATATGTTGCAACTGAACTAAAAAAAATGTTTAGACACATATAATGTGGAAATTAAACACTATTTACATGTAATATAATGTAATCAAGGGCTCATACCCAATAAAGCATCACCATTAAGATATTAAGGATGATATAAAACCTGTTTCACACTTGAAACAAAGTGAAGCTAATCAGGCAATCTTTAACATTTCTTTTATCAACAAGTTAACATTTATTTTATCTACCAGTTTGGTTTAAGCAAATCCCAACAAATAATTAATTCATAAATGTTTTTTTAAAAAAAAGTATAAAGTATACAATATAATTTGTGAGGATACAGTACATTGGGACCTCTGCTGTTGTGAGCATGAAGAATTATTTTGAGATCTGATAGGGGCAGTCATGGAAGGATTTAAACATTACAATTCAATAAAGAAGGAGGATCACAGCTCTGACAGTTTACAATATGTAAAGTTCTAAGCTCTATTGTTTTTCCAAAATGAGTCATATTGATACAGCCCAACTAATATTGGTCTATTATGCATTTACCTTTATATATACAGAAAAACTGTTCACCTACTCAGTCTTAAACCAAGTCTTTCATTAGCACATATAGATTACTTATTATACATTTTGTTAATGTTCTTTCATTATTTCTCTTGTATTATAAATTTGATTGGAGCTCCCTCTATTGACAGTTTCGGGCAGACAGGCATGTTAATTTAGATCACTTTAGCCAAAAAGAGAGTGTAGTTAATTATAGCACACCTGAGCTATAGATAGAGCTTGTATCCAGTAAATCTAAAATTATAGTCCTGCCTAACATCAGCCATTGTCCGTTATTCCAATAATTTGTATAAATGCATTCTTTTTATTTGAACATACATTTTATTCATCACAGATGGATAACAGAAGAATGTTGACCAATATTCTTGATTGCTCGCAGTAAGCTATTAGGGCAGAGTTGAATGCTGGAGATTAAAGCAGGTTTATCTGAACAATAACCATGTTGAATAATTGAATTTAGAAAGGTTTGTATTAGTTTGGTTCCAGGTGCTGCTGGGAAAAGAATAGGTATCAAAAGATGAGATGGGCAGCATTAACATGGCAGATATATCCAAAATAACCCCTTCCCTCCCCACTCTGTTAAGTCCCAGAAGACAAAACAATTACACAGCCGTGGCTTTTATTTAAAGATAACATAATAAATAGAAATAAATGCAAATATAACTTTAATTAATGATTCACCAAAAGCACCCCTGAAGGACTTCTTGCCAGAGAGTAACAACCGCACACTTTCCATGGCATCTGCCACTAGTGAAGGGCGAATTTATTGGCCAGGTGCAAATTCGCGGCAAATCTCGAATAAATTCACAAAAATGCTTAGAAAATTTGTCAGTGACAATAAAACGAACGCCCATTGACTTGAATGAGCGTCACATTCTCGTCTGCACAGATTTTGACACCCGCAAAATATATTGCCCCTCCCTATCACACACCTTAGATGTGGTATTTGATTCTCTGTGACAACTCCTTTGTGACCACTTACAGCATACTAAGGGGGTTATTTACAAATGCAAATGCAAAAATCATGAAAAATTTGTGATTTTTTTTTATAAAATCTGACTTTTAAAAAATTTACGAATTTTTCAGAATTTATTAAACCCTGATGATGGAAAAGTCAGAATCAGAAAATTCGGCATCTCAGACCTGTCGAGGTTGCATATACTGTAAATCAATGGGAGAAGTCCCAATAATTTTTTGATGTGCACTGGGTTTCTTGCAATACTGTTTTCGGGTGAAAAATCCCCAAAAAATCATGGAAATCAGATTTTAATAAATAAAAAATTTAATAATAAACAAGCGTAAAAAACCCGATCTGATTTGATCTGAGTTTGTAGCAGAAAATACTGAGATAAATTCGGACCTTGATAAATAACCCCCTATGGGGCAGATTTATCACAATGTGAGATTAAAGTTTACCATAGGCAAATTCACCCACTTTTTTTATTCCTATGGGAAAGTGTATTGATCAATGGGCGAAAGTTCGAGTTCACCATATGATGAATGTGCTTTTGGGTGAGGTTTTCTAAGGTGAGCTCTAATCTCCCATTTTAAGAATGATTTTGCTCATGATCCTTCAGCTATCTTGTACCTTCACTTCTCAAAGCTCCATAGAACTATTCAACTATCAATGATCATCAACAAAATTGGTTAAAGGATCAACCTTTGCCACGAAAAGATCTTGAGATCTTTGTCATATATATATATATATATATATTTGCGAAGAAGAGCGACACTCACAGGTTGTTTTCAATGCAGATAAGTTGTGCTTTATTCCACTCAACGTTTCGATCCCTCACAGGGATTTTCGTCAGGAGATTACTGAAGAAGATTCCTGTGAGGGATCGAAACGGTGAGTGGAATAAAGCACAACTTATCTGCATTGAAAACAACCTGTGAGTGTCGCTCTTCTTCGCAAATATTTAATTACTTTGGCTGGCACCCAGGACTTCACTGAGTTAACGGAGTGCACCTTTGGATTTCGTATATATATATATATATATATAGGAGTGTAGCCTATGACAGTCGTCCTTCCCCAAAGTCACAGCCAACATCCCAATGGGCTATGCCATAACACGGAGAAGATAGAGCTTTAGGAAAAAGTAGATCAACTGCCCCAACAGGAAAATAAAAACAAATTCGTTTTAATAAAGTTAAAAGGGTTGACAACCCAAAATCACACAATGAAAGGAAATGTTATTCTCCTAGCCGGGTTGTGTAATACAAAGCTCTATGTACTGCTTCTCTCTGTAGGGAAATATGGCACTGAGTGCGTCAGGCTCAGAGTGAGTGAGTCATTAAACTGCAGGTTTCTCACATCAAATGCCTTCTAATAATTCATTTTCCACTCCCAAAAAATGAACAACTCCTAACAAGTCAACCTGCTTTCTAATAATCCCCACAGAAGCGACTCATCACAGCCACTAACAACGCTGAATCTTCATGGCGCTGTCATTCGGCCTGGACACAAACAGCCCAGTTTTTCTTGAGCCTTTGTTCCTTAAATCCTCTGTGTAGGCAGCGTTAGCATAGAATACTGGATTAATAGCAGAACAGAAAGCCTTTATCAGCATTGTACTGATGACAAATTCAGCACCCAGAGATTTTCTGTTGTTCAAAGCTTAAGTGGATATTGTACAGATTCCTCAATAAATCCCCAAACTAAAATCTTCTGAGCCAGCTTTTGCCTGACAATTGCTGAAATTTTAGGCTTTTTTTTTTTGCTTTTTTTTGTCATGGTTTATTGTATTGTTTTTAAGTTTTTCATTGCCCACGGTGCGCAGTGTTCCCCAATGTGACATCGGATTGTTATAAAGGTCATTTGAATAAACGTTGAAATTAATAAGTGTAACCTCTCTTTATAAAGCAGCAGAGAGAAGCCAAGGAAACAGGCGCATGGTTTTAAAAATTTCAGTGTTTTTACACAAAGTGAAAAAATGATCAAAGGTTCAATAGGTATTCCTCAAGGATATTCATAAATAGTTTGCACTTTCCTACCAGATTCATATTCAAAAACATCTCAAAGATCATTCATTTTCAGAGGAAAAGAACAATTTCACCAGGATCAAATAGTTTATGGAATCAGCACATAAATTTCGAATTTTGAGTTTATTTGAGTGTAATTCGACTAGGGAATAGTCCAAATTCTATTTGAATTTTTAAAAAAAAATTGAAATTTGAATTTTGAAATGTATGTACTGTCCCTTTAAGAATTTGACTTTGACTATTCACCATCTAAAACCTGCCGAATTGGTGCTTTAGCCTATGGGGAAACTTCTACAATCAATTTGGAGTTGTTTGGTGGACTTTTGAAAAAATATTTTTTTTTGGTGAAAAAATTCAATTTGAATGTGCAGCTCGATCTATTCACCCATTTTTAAAAAAAAAAAAACAAAAAAAAAGATTTTTTTTAATAAATTTTGATTGGTCATTTTTTTCGAATTTCGAGTTTATGACCTGAGAATCATTTTCTGGAAATTTTTATAATAAATAAGCACAAAAAACCCAAGCGGATTTGATCAGAGTTTGTAGCAGAAATTATTGAGATAAATTCCAACTTTGATAAATAACCCCCTAAGGGTAACAAACAACCAGGCATCCCCAATGATTTCAAGTCTTTTTTAAGATCACAAATTATAGAATGGAGGAGATGCTCCCCCAGATTTTCAATATTTCATTCGGTTCTTTGAGATGGTAGTGCTCTCAGGTCTGAATCTTTACTCAATACAATATTTAATGGATCAGAGCAACTTAGTACCTGCTTCTTCTTAATTTTGGATGTTGACCTAAACATTTAATCAAAATAATCAGCTGCACGCTACACCGTGGAGTGTTTTTGGTAACATGCTTCTCGTATGTTTCTACGCAATGGTACATACTGAATATTCATAGAGAAATTAAGCTCATAGTTCAAACAAGCATTATTATCATTATTATTATTTGTGTTGTAACTTGAAAACTGCAAGCGCCACCCCCTGCAGGGGGACATGTGGGAGATGGGGATCTGGTCCTGGCCCTGGTAAGGATTCCACATTCCACCTCTTTACTGTCTGTTGGGGTAAGTTATCAACATTGGGCAAATTTGTCCATGGGCAGTTACTTATAGCAACCAATCAGTGATTAGCTTTTTAAAGCCAGCTGCAAGTAGAACAAAGAATGCAACTATCTGATTGGTTGCCATGGGTTACTGCCCATAGGCAAATTTGCCCAGTGTTGATAAATGACTCCCTGTGTCTGTATTGTCGCATGCTCCAGTGAGTTTACTTTGAGTGCACATGTGCCGGGGGTGGGATGGTGGGTGATCTGGCAACAAAAATGTATTTGCTAGGGGGGGTTAGGGGTGCAGCTGACACATGTTATACGAGTGCATGACTTATTGGTCTATAATTATATATAATTATATAGAAGGAGAAGGATATTCTGAATACAAAAACAAAAGGCCGTTATCTGATTTAGATCCGATCGCTTATACTGATAATTGACATGAAAAAACACCCAGAGAAACTCTTTTGTACATTTATCAGAAAATGTATTTAAAGGGAATGTTCTTGTTACAATGAACTGCTTGTATAGGTACAGGATCTTTTATCCAGAAATCTCAGGGCCTGGGGTTTTCTGGATAAGGGATGTATCCCTAATTTGGATCTTCATACCTTATGTCTGCTTATAACCATTTAAACATTAAATAAACCTTATAGGACTGTTTTTCCACCAGTACTGATTCCCACAGCTTAGTTACCAGCAAGCCACTGTTCATTATGAAAGAGAAAATGGAAATCATTTAAACACATTTAAATTATTTGCTAAAAATTGACACTTTATGAGATGGCCTTCCCATAATTTGGGGCTTTAGGATATGGGATCTACACATTAATGACGTAGACAGAGATATTAGGGGGTCACATGCAATTTGTCTTAAAGGAGAAGGGAAAAAAATGGGGTGTGGGGTGGCACTGAGATCCCCCAGTGATTATAGGGGCTTTACTCCAACCCCAGGCCAGCACTTTCAGGCTTTTAAAGAATTTAAGAGTCCAGGGTACTTGTGTGAGTGTCGTAATAGGAGATACAGTAAGTGACTGGAATCATTGAGCACCTTCTGGTGCTTCTACCTTCCCCTTTATTCTATAAATTGTGGGATCGTGTAGTATAATTCTTCAGAGGAAGAGTCAGAATGGGCCATCCAGGGCCCAATGGAACTGCGACTGAAGGGCCTTCTTCCAGACGCCCAGCATCCAAACTAGCACCCCCAACCCACACATGTGCTCCACTTACCTTCTCCTCCTCTGCAGCTATTGGGTCTGGGCAGGGCAAAGGCTACATTCTGGGCAGGGGAGTAGGCTGGGTCACCAGGACCCACCAAGGTCGAGTTTTTTCCCCGTTTCCCCGTCCGGCATGGTTCAGAGGGGTTGCTAAGAAGTTTAGTTTGAGAACATTGAGAGCGCCACTAGATGCTCAGCCTTAGTCCAAGCTTAGTATGAATTAAATGTTCCAGTGCTCACTCGGAGGGGACTTATGGAGTAACAAAAAGGAATTGTTATTTCCCCTACCAGGGATGCACCAGACCTACCATTTTGGGATTCAGCAGAAGGCCAAACAATCCAGGAGAGGTCATTTACATATTCAGATTTAAGGAAACTCATCAAAATGATTTAATCCCCCAACAAACAACTGACCCTTTCCTTTTTCCAGAGTTTCAGAGTCACATTATACCAAGGGTTTGGATTTTGTTCATCTGAATAATAAAGACTGAATTTCAATTTGTTCAGACATGGAGGGATTGAGTTGAACTATGTCTTGGACTTTGCACCTCCCTGTGCCCTGATGATATCAGTGCTAAAATGTGCCTGCAGTGCCCCAAGAACTGCGCCTCGCTGCAAATCGAACACAGTTGGCACTCCGATATTTCATTCATCACATTGAACTCACTTTGAAATAGGTCAGTTTTAGGAGGTGAGCGACAGAGCAATTAACATGTGAATAGCATTTTTACATGTCAAAAGAAAGCACACGGAACCTTTACGTTGCCGTGTCCCACTGGAATACATAACCTGATTTGGATTTGGATTCGGCAATAATTCAGCCAGCTTCATGTTTAATAAGAAGCACTTTATGGGCCATTATGATAAATTGCTACTGTATCAGAAAGAGATCTTGTTTGCATCTCAATGTAAAAACGGTGTCACATTCCTGTTCCGACATAAACTGACATATTAGCCCCAGGATTGCAATTTGCTTTGCTGACATTTTTCTCCCGCAGTCTTGTCTAACACTTTTATGTAACCGAAGCCCTTCTAAAACATTGCTTCTTCCCGAGCATTTAAAGCAATGTGATGGTTTTTTTAAGTATTTCGCCGTAATTAATTATTTTTTATTGTACTTAAAAGTGACTTTCACATCAGAACTTGTAATCTTATTAGTTAAGAAAAAAAAGGGGCAAAGTACATAAAATGGGTATACCCATTGTGCTCCTAGTTTGCCTGGATTTGGCAATGGTACATAGAGGGGGAGTGGTAGCTGGCCAGCACATGAGCATGGAGTAGGGCTAATTTAGGTTAGATCGATGCCTGCCTGGTACCCACTACTCCCTCACCCCCTTTTCCACCTGCAGATTTAATGAAAAAGTATCAGGTGGCGGTGCTGAAAATTGCATTTACCTAAAGCCCTAGGCAAAGGCCCTCAAGTGCCTAATGGTAAATACATCCCTGTATTCTTCATTTCATCATCATCATCATTTATTTATATAGCGCTGTCAAGATACGCAGTGCTCTACTGCAGTTATAGCAAACAGGGAATAAATGGTGGATAACAGACAAGGATTACAGAGTACAATAGGGTTTACAAACTAAAAGGTTAGGGTACAATTGAGACATTAGGATTATATAAACAATTTGTCATTTTTGATACAGCAATGATTAATTAAGGTACATCGAATAGACCTCTTTAAACAGATGGGTCTTTAAGGAGCGCTTGAAAGTTTGGAAGGAAGGAGAAAGTCTGACAGCTTGTGGCAGAGGGTTCCAGAGAAAAGCAGAAGCCCGAGAGAGAAGTCTTGTAGACGAGAATGGGCAGAAGTGATGAGAGGAGAAGTGAGGCGAAGATCAGAAGCAGAGCGTAGGTTTCGTGAAGGAGTGTATTTGGAGATTAGAGATGAAATATAGTTCATTACAAGTGAAACTAATGCAGCCATAAGGGCCTCAATAACTTCATTAGCTCTTTCTTGCAGTGCCCAGTCAACTGTTGCATGGTATGGACAGTGTCTATTTGCAATTCCTAGCATGAATACATGCTTATTCTATGTGCCTTAATTAATCAGTCATTGCTGTATCATAAATAATAGAATTATTTCTAAAATCTTAACTGTCTCAACTGTACCCTAACGTTTCGTTTGTAAACTCTCACGTGTAGGGCACTCTAATCCTATTGTACTCTGTAAACCCTCGTTTGTTATTCACCATTTATTCCTCGTTTGTTATAAACTAAGGTAAAGCACTGCGTAACTTGTTGGCACTATATAATTAAATGATGATGATTTGCAGCCGACAGACATTGACTCATATTGACCCACACTGACCATCATAACATGCAATGAAGATCCATGAATCAGTCTAAACCATTTTCTTTAAATTATCCTTGACCTCTAGTTTGCTATGAATAAAGTGTTCTTTCTGGAGGGTCAAATACAGCCCTGGGCACAGGGTTGTCACCAAGTTTCCCAAAATGTATCAGTACTTACCTTCGATTTTAGACTTTGCCTCAGCCTGGAAAATGTCTAATATTTAGAGCAAAGACCTGGAAATTGTTGGGTTGGGTCTTCTGCTGCTACAGTAACTTCACATCCCTATGTGCATGTACAGATGGACGCAGGGGATAAAGTTGGTAGGTGCCAATTTAAATGAGTTGTCACTGCACACTGGGTGCTGGAGAAAGAGTAGCCACGCCCCCTCCCCCAGGGAAGACACATCTGTGCGGGACTGTGCAGCCACACATCACACAAATCACATCATAAAGTTCTCTGATGACATAACCATGGTGGGTCTCAACAGCAACAATGAAGAGTCACCATACAGAGAGGAGGTGCAGCAGTTAACAGACTGGTGCAGAGACAACAACCTGTCTCTCAATGTAGACAAAACAAAGGAGATGGTTGTTGACTTTAGGAAGACTAGGAGTGACCACCTGCCACTGTACATCTACTTCCTGCGCAAGCCTAGAGGAAATCTCATTTCCCACCATCCATACTCAAAACCTTCTACAGAGGGATTATCAAGAGAATCCTGAGCAGCTGTATCACTGTCTGGGCTTGGAACTGCACTGTCATGGAGCGCAAGACCCTACAGAGGATAGTGAAGACAGCAGAGAAGATCATAGGTTTCTCTCTTCCTTCCATCATGGACATTTACACCACTCGCTGCATCCGTAAAGCCACCTGCATTGTGGCTGATCCAACACCCCCCTCACACTCACTGTTCACCCTCCTGCCATCTGGAAAAAGGTACCAAAGCATTAGGGCCCTCACTACCAGACTGTGTAACAGTCTCTTCCCCCAAGCCATAAGGCTCCTGAATACTCAGGGACCGGACAGATCTCTCTCACACACACACTCCATCTGACCTTATTGTATAAATAAATAGCCATTGGATATAATTGTTCTCTATGAGCACATCTGCACTTTATCATGTTCTTACTACTATCATATCACAATGATACACCCATCATGTCTGACGTTTAGCATTATTTACTTAACATATTACATCTACTGAGTGTGCACTGTCTTATCATGTCCCTGCACTGTGCTGACCTGTCTTGCAGGAGTTGCATATTTTTGCACTTGCACTTTTTGTCTGTTGTACATCTATGTTGTGTTGTGTAGCACCATGGTCCTAGAGGAACGTTGTTTCGTTTCACGGTGTATGGATGAAATGACAATAAACTCACTCTTGACTCTCGACTCTTGAGCTGCATTGGTCCACTGGCAGGTAGTCAGTTGATTTTTGGATCTCAATATAAAACTATAGTACTGACACTGTTGTTGGGTCTGTTAATAGTACTACGGGCAGTGTGTTCTCTGTGCCATTTGATGCAGGTCACTTATTCATTTACTCGTGCAGACAAGCCATGACTGATGCAGCAACCATTTCCCCTCCCTTAACTCCATACCCCTCAACACTTTCTCCCCTACAAAAGACCCAGACATCATGATTGGAATAATAAAGCAGCAGTTTTTTATTTATTAACCATAGAATTTAACATGAATAACATTAGTAACTTGTAACAAACCTGTTTGTATAACAAACATTTCTGGTAACCCACAATCCTTACTCCCTTCAAGAGGACTGACCCTCAAGCCCAAAATGTAACATCTGGTTCCTGCCTCTTTTCTCTCCAGCCCTTAAACCAAGGCTGATATTTTCCGATCAGGACGCCAGGTCTACCCAGCTATTTGCTTTCACTGTCAAGTACCCCTTTTAACTTTCCGCTGGGGCATGGAGTTGGGAATCCTCCTGCAACTGCCACAATTAATAACCCCACTGCTTAGGGAGGGATGGAGGGACGTTGTAAACTGCTGATCCTCAAGCCGTCCAGAGCCATCTGAAGTTAGGATTATGTGCTTTATGTAGCCCTACCATTCAAAATACCCAATAGCCAGGCACGTTGGATCTAAAAGAGAGGGGGAAGGGAGCCGGCTTCCCTTCTAACCATGACATGCCCTGTTTCCCTACAATGTGTGTATTCAGTTTATGGGATCCTGGTTTTGTTGTTTGCTCTTAGGGAATGCCTGAGCTTCTATATTAAGATCCAACAGCACCCAAATACCAGCCAGCTCAGTGAGAAAGATCAGGCAAAGAGGATAAAAGTATTGAGCTGACAGACACAGAGGGGCAAATTCACTAAGCGCCGAAGCGCCTAACCCTAGCGTCAATTCACAAGCGTTGGTCATTTTCATTACTTCGCAAATTCACTAACGAACGCTGGCGTAAATTCGGTAGTTACTTCACACCCTTACGCCTGGCGAATTTTCGCTTGGACATAACTACGCAAATTCACTAACGCACGCATTATACTGAACGCTACCTTTTACTCTAGACTTCCTTCACCACCTCAGACCTGGCGAAGTGCAATAGAGTAGATAGGGATTGCTTCAAAAAAAGTTCAAATTTTTTCTAAGTCCCAAAAACGCTGGTGTTTTTTCTATATTATGGGTGATAGGCTGAAAAAGATCGAAAAAATTTTTGGGGCCCCCCTCCTTCCCCCCTACATTTCCTAACTCATGGCAACTTAACTATACAGTGGGCACATGTGTAGGGCAAAAAAAAAAAATTATTTGATGTTTTGAAGGTTTCCCAGGCATTTGTAGTGATTCTACGTATTCCTCCATTGAAATTTGAATTTGGCGCCATATGCAAATTAACCATCGCTAGCGTAACTTCGCTTCGCTTAGCGAATCAACGCTAGCGCAACTTTGCAACCTTACGCTACCCCTGAGCGCAACTTCGGATTTTAGTGAATTTGCGGAGCACTGGCGAAACTACGCCTGGCGAAGTGTGGCGAAGTGCGGCAAAGTTACGCCTGTCACAACTACGAATCTTAGTGAATTTGCCCCAGAGAGTTTACTGGAAACCAAATACACATATAACTGTAACGATTGTGCTGCAATTTTCTAAAGAAATGATACGCTGCCTTTTGCCTTTTTCTCTCTTCCCATTCTACCATTGCTTTGCCCTGTATTTATCATTACCTTTTTTTCCCTCGCTTTCTCATTATTCATTTTATAATCTCTTCTCAACACTGAGCCCAAAGAGAAACATGCCGGCATTAACCATCTTTTCAATTAATCTGTGAATTAAAACTTCTCAATTCTGAATATGAACCACCCCCTCGGAAAAACACACAATTCGGTTCGTAGGTCTGTGATGGATTTTTTTTCACTTAATAGAGAACTAAAGGACCATAACAATTGTCAAATATTGACATTAAATTACCGGGCTGTTAATGGTGTTTTTGATTCGTAATATGAATGAGATTGCAGATATTTTAATGAAGGTTTCCGTCTAGTCACAGACATTATGGGGGAAGTATGGGTTTCTGGCAAGTGGTTTTATTAATTGTTTTGCATAATCTCTTTAATCTAATACACAAGGGTATTTATATACATGTTAATCCTACCATGTCATTTTATTTGTCCAGAGGTGAATTAATAACCATCATAAAATAACATTAAGCATGTTTAGATTTAGCATAACCCAGCATGACATTATACAATGAGTTCTCTAAATAACACTACATTTCTGATAGGCTGGCTGGAGATGATAGGCTGGCTGGAGATGATTATAGTATTTGGGGTTATTATGTTAGGGGAGGATATGAGTGGAACATTCGTTGTTTATGGCCTTGGAGCTATGGCATCACATAAAGGGTCATTTAATAAGTATAGGGAATGGTACAAACTTCAAAAAACTGTCCCAAACTGGGTCTGACTGGGTTAGAAGAACTGGGAAAAATCCAGTGAGCCCAATTGGCCCAAACCCTCTGACACAATAGCCACTCTCCTTTACCTTCCCCGAATGTGATCACAAGGAAAAAAATGAGGGCTGTTTCAGTTCCAGTGAGTGGAGGCTGAAGTATGTGGAGGCCCTATTGGGCCTCTGGTCCCCCAATCAGATGCTGGGCCCGCTCTTACCATCTATTGCCAGAGAGGGTCCGTGGGGGCGCATCGATACTGCAAATCATCATCATCATTTATTTATATAGTGCCAACAAGATAATTACTCTTTATAAGTACATTTAAGGGCATTTTAGACAGCTAGCGGGAGATCTAGTTTTCCATAAAGTGGATCACCGTACCAGAGGCCTCCCCTTTAGACTAGAAGAAAAGAACTTTCATTTGAAGCAACGTAGGGGGTTCTTCACAGTCAGGACAGTGAGGTTGTGGAATGCACTGCCGGGTGATGTTGTGATGCTGATTCAGTTAATGCCTTTAAGAATGGCTTGGATGATACCTAAAAAATATAGATATTGGTGCAATATATAATGTTTTAGTGGGTGTGTGTAGATATGTGCACTGGCTTTTATTTGGTGGGGTTGAACTTGATGGACTTGAGACTATGTAAATATGATATTTAAGGGGCAGGGAACAATTAAAGGGATACTGTCATAGGAAAAACCTTTTTTTCCAAAATGAATCAGTTAATAGTGCTGCTCCAGCTGAATTCTGCACTGAAATCCATTTCTCAAAAGAGCAAACAGATTTTTTTTATATTCAATTTTGAAATCTGACATGGGGCTAGACATATTGTTAATTTTCCAGCTGCCCCAAGTCATGTGACTTGTGCTCTGATAAACTTCAGTCACTCTTTACTGCTGTACTGCAAGTTTTTCCCCCCAGCAGCCAAACAAAAGAACAATGGGAAGGTAACCAGATAGCAGCTCCCTAACACAACATAACAGCTGCCTGGTAGAACTAAGAACAACACTCAATAGTAAAAACCCATGTCCCACTGAGACACATTCAGTTACATTGAGAAGGAAAAACAGCAGCCTGCCAGAAAGCATTTCTCTCCTAAAGTGCAGGCACAAGTCACATGACCAGGGGCAGCTGGGAATTGACAAAATGTCTAGCCCCATGTCAGATTTCAAAATTGAATATAAAATATTCTGTTTGATCTTTTGAGAAATGGATTTCAGTGCAGAATTCTGCTGGGGCAGCACTATTAACTGATGTGTTTTGAAAAAAACATGTTTTCTGATGACAGGATCCCTTTAAATTAACTTTTAGTATGTTATAGAATGCCTAATTATAAACAACTTTGAAATGGTGTACATTGTTACTTTTTTATTGTTTTTGAATGATTTGCCTTCTTAATCTGACTCTTTCCAACTTTTGAATAGAGGTCACTGACCCCTGAAACAGCAAATGCTCTGTAAGGCTACACATTTATTGCTATTGCTACTTTTTATTGCTCATCTTTTTGTTCAGGCCTCTCCGATTCATATTTCAGTCTATTATTCAAATCAATGTGTAGTTGCTATGGTAATTTGTACCTGAGCAACCAGCTCAACTTTGTTGAAACTGCAAACTGGAGAGCTGCTTAATAAAAAGCTAAATAACTCAAAAACCACATATGATAAAAAATGAAAACCAACTGCAAATTGTCTCAGAATGTCATTCTGTTCACCATACTAAATAGTAATTTGAAGTTGAACATCGCAAGCTTACATGTCATTTATAAAGCACTGGAGGTTGTCATAGGGCACAAGTAGGGTTGCCCCCTGGCCGGTAAAAATGATGGTTGATCCCAATGTTAATAAAGATAAATATATAGGAAGGCCGGTATTTTTTTCCAGAAAAGGTGGCAACCCTAGGCACAAGCAACCCTGTACCAATTGGCTAGTCACAGTTTTTTAAGGCATATGGTCTGAAGGAGATTTTTCGGGGCTCTGGCAGACCACTCTGACCCTTGTGAAAAATTCCTTCTCCCAAACACTGTAGTCTAAAAATAAGGGGTCATTTATGATTTCTACATGAAGAAGTTTGAGAGCACAAAGGGGCGCAAGAGCGTGCAACCAACTCTGCTCCTAGTGCCATGTGATGCTTCTGCCTTGTGCCTCCAGATTGAGGTCGTTGGATTGCTATAGATTATTATACTTTTTCTAGATCATCTTTTATTGCGGTTATGTTAAATATGTGGCTATATTGAGCCATGTTGAGATGTTGAATTATGTGTCTTTCCAGCCTAGTTTACATGATATTATGATATTGTCCATATCATCTTTTTAAATGTGTGCAAGTCTTTTTCAGCTCCAGACTTGATGCATCTGCCCTACCCTTGAGCTGTCCCTGTCTAGAGAATATCCCTATCTAAAAACCTGTGAGCCAATTAGATGTCAATCAAGAGATCACAGATCTTCCAGCCTGTCAGCAGGTCCCCCAGGACTGCAGTTTCTTGCAGTTTTCCTGCGGAAACATTATCTATCACCTTTCTAGCAGTATTCTACAGGGGTGAGGGACCTATAGGCTTACAGATACTGTATGTCCAGACTACATCTCATAACATCCCTTTCTTCATTCCCTCCACCCTCACCTGGCTCAGGGTCTCACTGGACACAACAGTTATGTATTTTAATAGCTCCAGTAATATCTGCCAGTGGCAAGGTGCTGTATAATAGAATGACAGCAGTTCACCAGTGTATATCAGCGTTGCACAATATGTTGGCGCTCTATAAATACATGTTAATAATAATAATAATAATATTTGTTTAGAAAGTCTTGGTGGTTAATGGTCATTAATTCTGCATACAGGTTTATATTCCAGCAGTTTTGGCAAAAAACAAAGTGCTGGCAAGATGGTACGGGTCATGGTGCCTGCTGACTTAGATGCACTAATAGTGCCAATAATAATAAAAAAATATTATATATTCATGAAATATGATTTACTTATATGTTTGGTAGGGATGTGCCGAATCCTTCTGCCCGGCTGAACCGAATCCTAATTTGCATATGCAAATTAGGGACGGGAGGGAAATTGCGTTCACAAAACAAGGAAGTAAAAAATGTTTTCCCCTTCCCATCCCTAATTTGCATATGCAAATTAGGGGTCGAATTCGGTTCGGTATTCGGCCGAATCTTTCACTAAGGATTCGGGGGTTCGCCCGAATCCAAAAAAGTGGATTCGGTGCATCCCTAATATTTAGGAATTCAACACATTTAGGGGGTACTTTGTACCTAAACAGAAAATAATAATCGAATGGAGCTAGCAAAGAAACCAAATTCAAAATGTCCATTTTTTATTTTTTTTTAAATTGTTTAAAAAAATAAATAAATGAACAGTGAAAGCAAGTATAGACATAACCTGTAGGAAAAGCCTTCTGCCCAGCTCATTTCAGCCACACTTGAGAATGATCCATGGCGCTACACAGAGACTTTGACAGCCTGTCATTTTCTATAGAGTATTTGCAGGATTTAGCATTGATTGAAGCTACACCAATGTGTACGCCAATTAATTCCTACTATGTAATTAATATTTGCTAGAATTACTGCCAGGAGCCGTACAAACTAATGAACTGTGATTCTAGGTTAATTCCTTCCCCCCCTTGGTTTAACACTTCATCAAAACCAAAAGTCACTTCCATTAAAATATCCCTTCAAGGAAGAAACAGAGAGGAGAGAGAGAGAGAGAGAGAGAGAGAGAGAGAGAGAGAGAGAGAGAGAGAGAGAGAGAGAGAGAAGCGGAATGAGTCAGGAAGAAGGATAGGTCATATGGAGATAGTAGCAAAGGAAATACACATCTTAGTAAGTGAAAATAAAATAACAAAAATACTATTTAATATAGTTCAAATAAAAAAAAATGACTTGCCAGGAACGGAGATGAACTGAAGGGGGGGAACGTGAGGCACAGACTCAGAGAAATGATGGTTTAGCAAAGTAAAGGACTAAAGGACAAAAGAGATGGAATACATTGAAAATATCCATGTCTATAATTTTACATTGACCTCCCCCCTTTCCCAGTTGACTCTCCCAGCTATTCCTCCATCCCTCCATCCATCAACACAGTGTCGGCTCATTATTCTAAATAGAAGGGTCTTTTATGCCTTATATCAGGTTTCAAGGATGCAATCTGCATGCCAATTACTCCAACAGACCCCTGATACCAGAAAATGGAAATAGGTGCAGGGCTGTGGATTCTGAGAAGAGATTTCTCTCCCTCTGTGCAGGCACATTCCAAAGTGGGATGATGTATCTTCTTGACACTGAACCTTCTGAATGTCAACTGCTCTTGTACTCACACAATGAGACCTCTACTATCCTTGCATCTTCTCACAGAGAGGCCTTGGGTTCTTTATGAAAGTGTGCATCTAACAAGAGAGCTGATCTCTGAATGTCTCCAAGCCTAGAGGAAAACAGATCTGAAAACCAACAGAACATGTATTTACCATTATGAAAATGTGTATTGCCACTACTTGTAGATGCTCTAGATCAGGGATCCCCAACATTTTGAACCTGTGAGCAACATTCAGTAGTAAAAGGAGCTGGGGAGCAACAATAGCATGAAAAATGTTCCTGAGGTGCCAAATAAGGGCTGTGATTGGCTATTTAGTAGCCCCTATGTGGGGTGTCAACCTACATTGAGGTTCTGTTTGGCAGTGCACCTGGTTTTTATGCAACCAAAACTTGCCTCCAAGCCTGGAATTCAAAAATAAGCTCCTGCTTTGAGGCCACTGGGAGCAACATCCAAGGGGTTGGAGAGCAACATGTTACTCATCATGAGCTACTGGTTGGGGATCACAGCTCTAGATCTTTGTATTGCAGAGACTTGCTTACAGTACATCCGACGTTGCTGAGGTCAGAGTCATTGGATCCTCTCGTTGACAGAAGAGGCTTGTGGGGGCAAACCTAGGCCAAGTTAAAAAATATATATTCTCCCAAATAATGTAGGTCTCTATAAATTTCTATTGCATTAAAAAGTTTGTATGTAAAACCCTGCTTTATTAAAAATTTCCATAATAATTTAAATTTTTTAGTAGAGGTATTATTTGACCTGTTACCCAGAATGTTTGGGATCTGGGGCTTTCTGATCTTTCTGTAATTTGGATCTTCATACCTACAAAGCCATGTAAACATTAAATAAACCCAATGGTCTGGTTCTGCTTTCAATAAAGATTAATTGAATCCGGAAACCCGTTATCCAGAAAGCTCCGAATTATGGAAAGTCGGCCTCCCGTAGACTCCATTTTATCCATATAATCATTAGCAAAACTGTAATAACTGGAAAAAAATATGTTCAAACTTTCATAACCTGCCAAATTTTGTAAAATGAACATGGTAATTAGAGGGTGTGACCACAAAAATGGGCGTGGTCAAAAAAATTGCTGCAACTTTTTTGTCCCTCTTTTTATTTCCAAAATGTTGGGAGGTATGCACATGTGCAGATGGGCTTGCTATGTAGCATATGTGCTGATCATGGAAGTCAAAGGTAACCCCCAACTACCAACACTGCTCAGCTCCAAAATTACACACAAAGAATATTTTCTATATAATATAATAGTAATCAGTGGAATAACTAGTAGTCCTGGCTGTGGTCACAGGGGTCCTGGATGTCTGGCGACAGCTTAAAGAAATCTCCCACCCAGCTGTTTTCTTAACTACTTTGTGCACATGGCGGGGTTCAGGGGTGGGAGGTATAGGGAAGGTGGGGTTGGTGAGTGCGGGGCCCTCTGAAGATTTTTATTGTGGGGGGCTTGGTGCGTCGTTGTTATGCCACTGACAATAATGTAGATAAAAAGATAAAGCAATTGTTTTTTAGAATATCAGGCTTGTAGCCCACAAATCAAGATGCAATTAAAGATCAGTGTCACAGGCTATGGGAAAAAACACTATATTACAACACTAATCTGTGTGTGTCTTGAACCATAGAAAGTCTATGCACAGATTTTTCCTGTGTGTTATAAAGTGCTTTAGTCATTTCTACAAGGTGCTATCTCCAAAATAAAATTCTAATTAAGTCAAACAAAGTGCTTTTAGTGCTTGCTTCAAAAGGTAAAATGAATTAAAATAAGGTGCAATGGTGTTTTCTTCAATCAGTAAAAATCAGCATGTGGCTTCTCCACTCTCTGGTGGGATAGACAATTTACAAGATTCCGGATTTCAAAACAGTATATCAATATCAAGTCCAGGGTATTCCTTTTTCTGTAAAGACATTAAAAAGCAGGGACAGCGCCCATATTGTAATTTACCTTTATCTTTTAAAAGGTTTTAAAACTTATTGGACTTACAAAAGAAATGAAACATATTCAAACTTAATCAATACTGGAATATAACGACTATGAAGATTTTCATTCATCCAGGTCATAGTATATCTAGTATAGGTCAATCTAAAAACAACTGGACTTGCTGGAAGAGTTACAATGTGCCATTGTAAATGGATTAGTGGAAGGGTTTATATGCCGAGAACTTCCCACACCAGTCAGTTGAACTGAAGAAGCTGCTCGGATGAGTAGTGAAACGTCTTCATTGATTACTCAGCAAGTCCAGTTGTTTTTAGATTGACCTATACTAGATACTGGAATATAACCATTTTTCCAATACCCAATATTTAACAATAAGTCACACTTCTGAGCACATATCAGACAAGCAAGTCTTATAGTGCAGATCATGGAGGTGAACCTTTGCAATACAAAGAGATGGGTTCTGCCGGCGTTTCCCTTTCCCGTACGTTCCACCTGTATATCCACTCACTGCTGACGTGATGTCACTTAGACCTTGTCCAGCCCGCAGCCCTCCAGCTGTTGCACTGCAGCTCTCAATCATCCCACCTCTCGGGATCGGCAAATTTTTTTGCCTTGTTTCACCATGGAAATGACTCCCATAGACCTGTATGGCGGCGTGCGTCAAAAAAAAAAGACGTGCATCAAAAAAAATGTCACACAACAAACTTTTTTTGACGCCCATAGACTTTAATGGCCGTCGGCGACAATTCACCTGCGGCGAATTTGTGCGAAACTAAACCGGTCAAATACGCCCATCCCTACACCACCTCCAGAATGAATGTGTAGTTCATAAACAGCTGGAGGAGCTGAAGGCTGCACAGGTCTGATTAATGTAATTAAAAAAGGGGTCTGCCAGTATTCCTGCTTTGCCAGGACCCCCTAACTTTTTTTTGCATCTTTTGCCTTGTATTTAGTATTCAGCAATAGCATTGACTGCTGAACAAACACCGATTTTCTTTATCAAATACATCCGCACAGACACACGGGTCATTCTGCCAAAATATTCCATCATGGGAACTCAGGTCCTCGGGGCTAAGAGTAGGTGACAGGCTCCACTTAGCATTCATTACCTGCATGTAATAACCTCATATATCAAACTGGAATTGACCAAGAAACCCCATGATAGAATGTCTTCTGTTATACATGGCAAACACCATTAACCAAAAGTCCCCTGTTCCCTTGCTTGATATGCAAAAGCAGTGGTGCCGTACAGAAGAAATGGGCAGCACAAAGAGTATTTGTTAGCGCTATACATAATATGAATGAATTATGCAAAACAGTCATAACTCCATCCTCAGATGCTTTGAGAAATAAGACCCTGCCTGACACCCAGTGGCCTGGACAATAATGAGCCTCGGCTGCACAAAATTATAAATAAAATAAATTAATTTAAAGTGGACGCTGATGCATGGAGACGGCACGGGCAGGAGCAGCTTGTTCATTCACCCGGGAAGTGTATTCATTGCTCGCAAGCGCACAACCCCCCGGGGCTGAACACTGCTATTATCGAGTGGATAAAGGTTGAATAACTGCTGGCTATTTGGGTGCAGGTTTTTTTAATTGCTTTAAATCTCTGTAGGGTGCCAGGAATGCAAACTGATCCCTCTTTATATGTTAAATTATCCCCACCCAGAACAACAACACCCTTGTCAACCTTAAGTGACTGGCCTTGCGCAAGCAGCCACATGATTTTATTCAGGGCCTTATATCTTTGGATTGAAGCCTTAAAGGGACACTGTCATGGGGAAAATGTTTTTTTTTTTTTTCAAAATACATCAGTTAATAGTGCTACTCCAGCAGAATTCTGCACTGAACTCCATTTCCTAAAAGAGCAAACAGATTTTTTTTTTATTTAATTTTGAAATCTGACATGGGGCTAGACATATTGTCAGTTTCCCAACTGCATCCAATCATGTGACTTGTGCTCTGATAAAGTTCAGTCACTTTTTACTGCTTTACTGCAAGTTGGAGTGATATCACCCCTCCCTCCCCCCCAGCAACCTAAAAACTGAGCAATGGGAAGGTAACCAGTTAGCAGCTCCCTAACACAAGATAACAGCTGCCTGATAGATCTAAGAACAACACTCAATAGTAAAATCCAGGTCCCACTGTGACACATTCAGTTACATTGAGTAGGAGAAACAACAGTCTGCCAGAAAGCATTTCTCTCCTAAAGTGCTGGCCAGAGCCGGACTGGGAGCAAAAAGCAGCCCGGGCAAAAAACAAACAAAGCAGCCCACATGTAAACACACACACACACACAAAGAGACACACAAACACGGAGAGACACACACACACAGAGACACACAAACACAGAGACACACAGAGACACAAACACACAAAAAGACACAAACACAGAGAAACTCACAGACACACACAGAGACACACAAACACAGAGAGACACACACACACAGAGACACACACACACAAAAAGACACACAAACAGAGAGACAAACACAGAGACACACACACAGAGACACACACACAGAGACACACACACACAGAGACAGAGAGACACAAACACACACACAGAGACACACAGACACAGAGAAACACACAGACACACAAAAAGACAGACAAACAAACAGAGAGACACACAAACACACAGACACAGAAAGACACACAAACACAGAGAGACACAGAGACACGCAAACACAGAGACACACACACACACACACAAAAAGACACAAACAGAGATACACAAACACACACACAGAGACAAACAAACACAGAGACACACAGACACAGAGAGACACAAACACACACACACAGACACCCCTACCTCTCCTAGGAGCTTCGTGAAACAGCACGGGAACTCTGACACCTCCCAACCCGTCTGCTGGCCAATCACCTTTGCCTTTCCCTGACTGATGGAGGGAGGAGGGAGGAGGAACACGCAGCTGCTTGGTGAGTGTGAAGGAGAAGCCCAGCGTGCATGCTGTAAATCTCTCCCTGCCCAGACGCTGCAAATCAGACGCGGCCCATTTCAAAGGCAAATGGAGCGGTCCTTCGGGAAATTGCCCGAACTGACCTATGGTCAGTCCGGGCCTGGTGCTGGCTATTTCTGAAAGCACATGACCAGACAAAATGACCTGAGATGGCACCTACACACCAATATTACAACTAAAAACTTGCTGGTTCAGGAATGAAATTTTATATTCTAGAGTAAATTATTTGCAGTGTAAACAGTGTCATTAAGAATTAATGACAGACAGAATCCCTGTGACCTAGGGTGGCATGGCTGGTACTACCCACTGAGATCTCAGAATAGCCACTGCAGAACTTCTCACTTCCCCTGTATTTTCCAGAATCTGTTCAGATAGAGTAAGTTTGTTTGTTTCCATTATATTAAACCACGGAAAAGAGAGGGGCACAGGGCACAAAAAATTTTGATCACTCACCATGTAGAACAGGTGGTCCAGGTCCCAGACCCTCAGATTAGGGAGCAGATAAACCAGCAACATACAAAAAGAGATGTGTCAGGCACTCAAAAATATTCCACAAGGGTCACCAAAAATAAAGTTAAAAATGTAACCTTAAATCTTTAACTGTATTTTTGGTGGCCCTTGTGGAGTGTTTCTGAGTGCCCAACCACTCCTCTTTTTGTATGTTGCTGGTTTCTATTATAACCATTGCTAGGACTGGATATAGAAATAAATCATTGAAAATCATTGTATAAGTCACATGATGATATCTAAACAAGGAAAGTCCCCTTTGCCCCCAGTTTTGCCTCCTACTGCCTGTTTGGTTCTCTGGGTCAAGTACAAGCCAGACATCTGGGGTTGTGAATCATTTTAAGCATCACTTTCAAGGGCCTGGGGATTAATGTGGTCCAGTTCTGTAGACCGAGCCCCCCGAGAGCTGCCCCCCCCCCTTGTTTAAAAGCCACATGAACCTGTAGTTTGTGTGACGTTTGCCATTTTAGTCCTGACATTTCTTCTCCCAGGCAGGAATATAAAATCTCCCATGGAAGTCAGAACACAAAGGCAAGTGCTGCCCAGTGCATGAACTATGGGACCCTATTGTGTGCACAAATAGCTAGATAAATTCTGAATGCAATTATATGTGACAGTAACATTATTTGTGCTTTACAATTACAGCATTTCTATATCTGGGTCGTCCACTCCTTCCCATGCGCACACAGGACTCACTAACTGACTTCAAAAGTGTTGTTGGAACAGAGTACATGTGGCTTATGTGATGTTCACCATTTCATTAACTTCTGGTGTTGTAGAATGTCCTATTCCTTGTGACTTTTTGATGAATCTTTGTTTTTCATAGTTTTTTTCATTATAAAATTCCCTCTCTTGTATCTTTCCAGCTTTAAACGGCGGGTCACCGACCCCAGCAACCAAAAAACCTTTTGCTCTGTGAGGCTATATTTGTATTGCTATTGTTAAGCTGGCCATACTTGAAGACATCCACTCGACATCGCCAAACAAGTGGATCTTTCAGCAATATGCCCACCAACGTCAGGGCTATATAGGGGTAATCACAACATTCAGTCCTAGAGCCGAACAGTCGGATTACAACAAGGAGCAATGGGCTCCGACGGGTTGGTCATTGGAAAAATTAAACTTTCCCGATCGATATTGTGGCCAGATATCAATTGGGAAGACCCGTCGGAAGCCCCAATACAGATAAATTGCTGAATTGGTCTAAAAGACCAATATCGCCAGATATCAAAGTCGCCCGAAGTCGCCTTGTGAGGCAACTTCAGTGATTTTGCAAAAAAAGTGGCACATAGGTCTGACCACCGATGATTTCAATTATTGGTGGTGGAGAAGCGTTTTTGAGAGATTTGTCTCCCACAGTAGCGTCAATTTATCTGGGTTGGCAAAATCTCCCAGTAGGACAGCCACCTAACTTTTTATTACTCATCTTTTTTGATCTTTTTCTATTTGTCTTACAGTTTCTCATTTAAACCACTGGCTGGTTGGTTGGATAAACTGGACTCAATCAATCAGATAGATGCCCAAACTCCTCACTGCGGAGCTGCTGAATAAGAAATATAATACTTTTATAATCATAAAAAAATGAAAATCAGATGCAAATTGTTAGAAATAATGGGGGGCAGCTCAGCCTGAAGCCCAGTTAGGGTCAGAATTGGGACAAATGGCTATTTGCTCTCCTAGATACACCAGAAAGCACAGCCTGAAGGTCAGGTTTATATGTAAAAGCTGTCCGATATATTCTTGGAAATACTGTATGACTGATGAGCAATACAATGATATGTGCTTTATCTGTATTCACATCATGAGCTATAGGGGACAGGAAGAAAAGGATTTGAATAGGTTGAAATTGAAAACAATGGCCTAGACCTAGAAAAGTTCAATCAAAGGTTGATAAAGTTTTACAGTCTCTTGTTAATCCTAAGAAGAGAATAAAAGAGGCACTCACATGTGACAAATTGCAGAGTTGAATTCGTTAAACAAAAATACCCCTAGCTCATAACTGATATGTATTTGGTTGTGCACAGTGTCGGACTGGGGGGTCTGGGGCCCACAAGGGCTGGCACATCAGAGGCCCGTACATACCTGCTTCGAGCCCCCCCCCACCTTGCCAATCAGACACAACCTTCCTCTATCTGTCTCCCCCCAACCCGACCTGCTTTTCTTCAGTTTCTTCAGGTCGGCAGGGAGAGATCAGCCAGGCTGGTGGTTTTTTCCTGGTGTCCTGCCGACCCAGTCCGACTCTGGTTGCCCAGATCAGCAGAAATGTCAACCAAAAGGTTTTATACTTTTTGACCACGTCCTGATCATACTCTGACAGTCTGACTTCACCCATTAAATCCCTCACCATAACGTCTAGCCATGCTCCCCGCCCCCCCTGATGCTTTCATGTCCTTAATATATTAAAGATATTTATAATTTCAGGGGCAAATCAAAGGGAACAAGAGACTTGACTGTTACTGCAGATTTTGGATCAGACAATAAAGCATTAGGTTGGTTATCATATGTTACTGTAATAGGGACAGCTTTTTGGGCCTTATTAGGCCTGGATTTGTGGATCAGTAACCCCCTTACCTATAACATGACAGTGGAATTGTAACTGGCTCAGTACTCTGCTGACTTGAGAGCCCTTCATGGCTGAAATGTCTCCTCCTCTAAGTAGAAGATAAGAGAAAATACCTCCTGTCTCCATAGCAGGACAAGGCGTGAATTCCAACAATGCCCTAAATAAATATCTCATTGATTGTTGATTTCTGCTCATCAGAACCGTAGCAAATCCCAGCACAAAACCAATAGTAATCGTATCCATCTCCTGCCGCCAGGGCTAATGGACCGAACACAAACAGGTTAACCCATTTTCATCATCGGATGTTTAGAATTACCAGTTGGAAAAAGACCAGGGTCAGAAAGTTTAGATGGGGAGGAATGGACTAAATACAAATAATAAATTGGATTTTGAAATGGCAGGGAGCATTTCATAAATCCTCCTCAGTATAAAAGGCTGAAGCAGCATCTAATGTGTTTCCAAAATAGCCACCCGCCCTGTGTAAAGAGGACATTGTCCTGGGCAGAATGGCCCCTCTCTGTCAGGCGGACTCTCTCCATATTAATCGAAGGAGGTAATTGTATAGAGTCAGAGGGGAGAGAGAGAGAGCGGATTCTGCTGCTGCCACAAGAGATAAAAAAGCAGCAAATTTCACCCGGTTGAAAAGCCAGAGCAGAGAAGTGAGGGTTTGTTGAGTGCTGGGTAATTATCAGCCACAAAAGGGACCAAATTGCCGTCTCTGTGCTGTGGACCCAACTCCAATTTTGCTTCCTTACCGGGTCTGATCAAGCTTTTTACAACCTGATAAGGCGTTGGATGGGAACTTGCTGAATCTGAAGGGGCAGTCCAGCTAGATAGATATATTTTATGCAGCTATTTTTAGTATAATCAGCTTTCTTCCAGGGATTTAGCCCTGTTTAACCCCTCCAAAGGTACGAACGCTACCACTTGTCCATCATATCACTCATAGGAAGCCCAATGAAGTGCAGCGTTCGGCGCAGTAATGTGATGAACCCTCTTGCTTCCAGAGATGCGACATCTAACAACTCCATCGTGATACACATGATTATTTTTCAGGATTATTAACTCTTCTGCTCCCAGTGGTGCTTGCAGAGACAGTTTTAGGGTAGGACAAAAGTGCATTTACTCTGGGAACCTAACACTGGAGTAAAAGATGCACCCACGAGTACAAAAGACAAATGATATTGTTGGATATATTCTGTGTATCACTAGGGCTGTCCATTCTGCAGCCCATTAGCTGTCGGTCAACTGCAAGTGCCCATGGGCAAACTCCACATGCGCTATACTGTTGTTTGGTACAAACTGGAGTTAGGGGACAATGCACAATTGTTGAGAGTCAAAATTGGTCTCCTATGTGTTGTCCGTATTCTGCCTCCCCGCTACACAGTGCTAGAAAGTTCAGGCAGGCTCATCTACAGAGAGGGGGCAACCATTTGCAATCCATTCTGGGGGAGGAAAAATCATGCCCTAGGTCACCAGGTACAAGTTGGAGTTGACAAGGTGCATTGCAGCCAAACTTTCCATCATTTCCTTTATTTGGTCCCCAGTGCTCCCAACGTACTTACTTAGTCTTAGTGTTGACAATGTAATACAAGCATGGGACCTGTTATCCAAAATGCTCAGGACCTGGGTTTTCAGGATAACTGATGTTTCCGTAATTTGGATTTTCATACCTTAAGGGCCATATTTACCTAGGGTCGAATATCGAGGGTTAATTAACCCTCGTTATTCGACCGTCAAAGTAAAATCCTTCGACTTCGAATATCGAAGTCGAAGGATTTTGCGCTATTCCTACGATCGAAGGATCGAGGGAATAATCGTTCGATGGAACGATTAAATCCTTCAAATCGAACGATTCGAAGGATTTAAATCCATCGATCGAAGGATATTCCTTCAATCAGGAAATTGTTAGGAAGCCTATGGGGACCTTCCCTATAGGCTAACATTGGCCTTAGTAGACTTTAGGTGGCGAACTAGGGGGTCGAAGAAATTTTTAAAGAGACAGTACTTTGACTATAGAATGGTCAACGATTTTTAGTTTGAATCGTTCGTTTCAAAGTCGAAGGTCGTAGTCGAAGGTCGAAGTAGCCCATTCGATGGTCGAAGTAGCCATATTCGAAAATTCGAAATTCAAACTATTTTTCCTCTATTCCTTCACTTGAACTTAGTAAATGGGCCCCTAAGTCTACTAGAAAATCATGTAAACATTAAATAAACCCAATAGACTGGTTTTGCCTCCAATAAGGATTAATTCTATCTTAGTTGGGATCAAGTACAAGGTACTGTTTTATTATTATTATAAAGAAAATGGAAATCATGAAAATCATGAGATCATCATGAAAATCCTGAGAAGTGAACTTTGGTGACGTTAGATGAAGATAAAATTCACACTTAAAGGGGTGGTTCACCTTTAAGTTAACTTTAAGTATGTTATAGAATGACCAATTCTGAGCAACTTTTCAATTTGTCTTCATTTTTTTTTTTTTTTATAGTTTTTAAATGAAATGCCTTCTTCTTCCGACTCTCTCTTTTGCTTTCAAATGGGGGTCACTGACCCCATCTAAAAAACAAATGCTCTGTAGGGCTGCATTTTACTGTTATTGCTCTTCTTTCTATTCAGGAGTCCTGTATTCACATTCCAGTCTCTTATTTAAATCAATGCCTGGTTGCTAGGGTCATTTGGTCTATAGTAATCAGATAGCTGAAAAAAAACACATTGTCTCAGAATATCGCTCTCTACATCATACTAACAGTTAATTTAAAGGTGTACAACCCATTTAACAAAAGCTACTGACACACATCTACAGTAATAAAATAATAAATACAGAACAACTTTTGAATGTACATAGGATATGTAACAGATATTTACAAAGATAGATAAGAATCTATTACAGTAAATTAGCCTCTGTCTATTCTCCCCTTATCTGTTTTTGTATTTTGAGGCTGAATATTCCTTGGTGTACTGTCTGGAACCTACTGTTGGCAACTTGGCAAATATAACTTCAGTGTTAAAGCAGAATCCTGGAAATGCAGAAATAGTGGTCTCCTCTTTTGGACTGGAAGCTCCAGCGGAGCAGGGATTCAGGTAAATGGAAAGCCCAGGGTGGCATGTTAGGCCTATATATTGAATAGTGATAATAATCCATTTGATTCATTATCATATACAGATGCATATATACAATATATATATATATTACATGTCCTAAGACACTGCATACAAAATCCTTCACAATCATCCACAACTTTCTCCTGCACTTACATAGCTCACTGTACAAAACTCAAAGTAATCCTATACTGCCCTCTCCTGGCCATTATTGATAACTACAACCTTCCTTAAAAAAAGTGACACTATCCAAGGAGGATATATACAGCCCTCCAATATAATGACCAGACCAAATAAATGTGTATGAATATAACTTGAGTCATTAAACAAACCAATCATGACTGTTTGGAGTAGCAGCGGCGTTCTTTCATATGAAAAAACCTTAAACGGGTGGTTCACCTTTAAGTTAACTTTTAGTATTTTATAAAATGTCTAATTCTAAGCAACCTTTCAATTGGTCTTCATTATTTATTTTGTATAGGTTTTTCAATATTTGCAGCCTTCTTCTGACTCGTCCTGGCTTTCGAATGGGGGTCACTGACCCCATCTAAATTGCAAATGCTCTGTAAGGCTACACATTTATTATTATTGCTACTTTTTATTACTCATCTTTCTGTTTGGGCTCTCTCCTATTTATGTTCCATTCTCATATTCAAAGCAATGAATGGTTGCTAGGGTGATTTGAACCCTAGCAACAGATTGCTGAAACGGCAAACTAAAAAGTTGCTGAATAAAACCACAAATAATGAAAAATGAAAACCATTTGCAAATTGCCTCCGAATATCACTCTTTACATCATATTACAAGTTAATTTAAAGGTGAACACCCCTTTAATATATTTCCAGGATCTCACAAATATTTTGATGTGGGAATTTAAAGGGGCACATTTACATGCAAGTTTGGCTCATTCTAATTCCCCAATCGTACTTGTCCTACTTTCAGACCAAGGGAATATTCCCCAAATACCTGCAGCTCTCCGTTATTCTTAGATAAAAGAGCCATTCTCCCCCACTATTTATATAAATTAGAGAGGGCCAGTAACACCATATGTGCATTAATACACAGGGGAACATGCAAGTGCAGTTACAGAGGTTCACACCATCTATGCACCAATATAACTCTATTGCCCAGTAGGTACAAAGCTCCAGGGCTATAAATTCCTCATCTATGCAGAGAAATAACGACTTCCGGTGGAGCTAACCTGCCGAAAAACATCACTTTAAGTCGGCATAGTGGGCACTGTCGGGCATGTTAAGGGTTAACTTTGAATCTTTCTGAGTTTGCAATGAAATAAGGCATCATGTGTTGCCGTTACGGGGTTTAAAGACCCAAGACATGAATATGCATTTTGCTATAAACCAATGAAGTTTCTATACTGTTTATATAGTATAAGTAACCCTAAGTTATTATTTAATGTACAGTAGAGCTTCCAGTATCATGGATCCTGAGATTTGTACATGTGGAGTACGATTAATTTGTACTTGTAAAAGATTATTATTCCAGAAATCTCAGGAGTCCTCTAGCAATTTAAGAGCAGTTTTGGATGTGCATAATTACGCCCACATTTTAGGAATGTTACCAGTCAGCAGCCATCATGCGTGTAGGAATTCCAGGCAGCACACCAAGTTTTAACTGGTTATATCAGGTATGATAAACTGACAGAACCCGGCCGGCTGATATCAGTAGTCATAGGAAAGTTCTCATTGGGCTCCTCTGGCTTCCAGAATCCAATCACTTGAAGGAGACAATGACTTGCCATTGGCTCACATATACTCATAGTTCATACTGTAACTGCAGTGTCGGACTGGCCCAATGGGATACCAGGAAAACTTCTTTTGCTTCTAACCATTTGGACTATTTCACAGTCATTAGAGAGCAGGAGAATAAAGGTGGCCATAGACGTGCAGATTTACCTTCATATCAGACGAACGATCGATCGTTCAGTGCTATCTCCTGCCACTAACCATTCCGATCAAATAAAGTAGTAAAAGAACAGATCACCGGATGTTCTGCCCCTGACAGCAATCGTACGAAAGTTATGTCCGACCAAAGCTAGTGACAGTCTCCCACTGATATCGTCAGATCGGCAATACATGGAGAGATATTATCGGTAGCCGACAGAAATTCTCTAACCTGTCCGATCAACTAAACAATCGATCGCCATGGCACGGAAAATGTCGGGACACTCCAAAATCCGCTGAAAATTGTAGGAAACAGAGATTCGTATGATCAAATCTTTGCGTCTATGGCCAGCTTAAGGAGGTTGAGTGAGTAGAAGAAGATGAAGAGGAGAAATTGTTTGGAGAGTGGACCCATGGTCTAATGCAGGGATCCGCAAACTTTTGAACCCGTGAGCAACATTCAGAAGAAAAAGGAGTTGGGGAGCAACACTAGCATGAAAAATGTTCTTGGGTGCCAAATAAGAGCTGTGATTGGCTATTTGGTTGTCCCTATGTGGATTGTCAACCTACATTGAGGCTCTGTTTGGCAGTACATTTGGTTTTTATACAACCAAAACTTGCCTCCCTGTACCAGACAGGAATTTATGCTGTTAACTCCTAATGCACTGAAAGCTGTTGTATCCATCTCAAAACTGCACTATTGACATGGTCCCAGTGAGGAGACTTGTCCATGTTGATGTAGGTAGACAAGACCATTGCAGTAGATTCAACAGAAATCCCACACAAGTCTATTATATATTCAGTCTGGGCTAAATATGGGGAATCCTTCATATTCAAGTCTTGGATACAACACATGTCAAGATGACATTCAAGTTACAGAAGAAGATGAGCAAAAACATTGTGTATTTCCTGTAATTCAGGCAGCAGCGAAATGAAATATATATATAATGCCTTTTGATATCTTCACGACCCATTGTGTAAGCAATGTCACAGAAATTGTGTTTTGTCACTGTAGTCCTGTGCTGTAACTTCACATGTCATTTGATGGCTGGGTTCAATGCTGGTAATCTTCTCGCAGTCCTCTAAGAAGTGCTGTCTAATTATCTTCTGGGAGGAGAAGGGCTCCTTCTGTGAATGAGAAAACAGTAGCGTTAAATAAGAGCTATTATAACAAGCTGGTTCAGCCTCAGACTGTATCATGGAGATTATTATGTATTATACGCAGTAAGCGAATTGTTTCACCATGTTTCACTGTGGAAATGACGCCCATAGACTTCAACGGGAGAAAAAAATGTTGCGCATCAAAAAAAATGACGGGCGTCAAAATTGTCACCCATAGACTTTAATGCATTTTGGCGAATTTTTGCCAAAGTGAAATGGGTTAAATTCGCCCATCCCTAATACGCAGTTATTAAGCTTCTGCAGCTTTAAACAAGCTATTGTCTACTGCCCCCGCTGACGACATTGACAGCAAAGGGCCACAATATTCTGATTTACCCCTACAGAGCGTTTCTTAGTACTTGGGAGTTTCTATGATATTGCTGTGATTGGGCAATAAGAACAAATAGGGAACTGTTCTTCTAATGCTATGCCTATGGAAAGATTTTACCGACCATTTCAGCTGGTTCTGCCCCAGTTACACTGAGTTTTCTCACTGGTAGTTTCTTGCAGAAAATGGGAGGCCTAGGGGAAGTTAAATAAGCTGAATGAAATGTATTATGCAATATATATATATATATGTGTGTGTAAGCTTATAGTAAAATGGCACCGTTGCTCTATACCAGGGATCCCCAACCTTTAGAACCTAAGAACCCGTGAGCAACATTCAGTAAAGGAGTTGGGGAGCAACACTAGCATGAGAAATGTTCTTGGGGTGCCAAATAAGGGCTGTTATTGGCCATTTAGTAGCCCATATGTGAATTGTCAACCTACATTGAGGCTCTGTTTGGCAGAACACCTAATTGTTATGCAGCCAAAACTTGCCTGGAATTCAAAAATAATCACCTGCTTTGAGGCCACTGGGAGCAACATCCAAGGGGTTGGAGAGCAACATGTTACTCACGAGCTACTGGTTGGGGATCACTGCTCTATACTAGTACCAATACCCTCTACTTGTTCTCTGGATGAGACTTTAATTCTCAGGGTGTGAGCCCTCGGAACGGTGTGAAAGCAGCATGTAATATACTGTAACTGTTACAGTCAATAATTGGGTGCCAGTGGTTCTTCCACACTTAACCATAGAACATCTATAGAAATAAGTCAAATCAACTGGACTTGCTGTGGGTTTTTTTTTTCCTTGAAGACGTTTCACCAGTCATCCAACTGGCTTTCTCAATTCAGAATAACTTGTAAATCTTCCTTCGAGAATATATATCCTCTGGACTGTTTCACCAATCAGCATAATCCGAGAACTTGGTCCTCCCATATGTAGCTGGTCTGTCGGAGAAGGATTTTTAATAAACACATCCCTATCTGCTTTAAACCCAGCAACACACTGAGGCAGCAACTAGTTCACCCAAAGACCCAACCCCAAAGCACAAGAATAGGAACATTGTGTATTCAGTGCAGTGCAGTGAGGAATGCTTTGATTTGTATGTGGGGAAAACCAAACAACAGTTACACCAGCATATGGGGCAGTACGGAAGAGCCAGCTCCTCTGGTCAGAACTCAGCCTTGTACCTACATCTAAAAGAAAAAGCACACACGTTTAAATACTGCCAAGTCTAGATTCTAGACTGGAAGAGCGACTGGTTCAAAAGAGGTGTTAAAGAAGCCATATATGTAAAAACTGAAAAACCAAGTCTGAATAGAGGCGGGGGAGCGACATCTATTGCCACATACAATACTGTTTTGGCACCTCTCACTGGAATGTTTAATAACACATCAAAGCTCTTGCCAATACACCTAATTTAATGACATCATTGTGGATTATGATAAACAGATTATGCTGATTGGAGCAACATTCCAGAGGATATATATTCTCGAGGGAAGATATTCTTTTTTTTTTTGAGAAAGCCAGTTGGATGACTGGTGAAACGTCTTCAAGGAAAAAAAACACAGCAAGTCCAGTTGATTTGACTTATTTCTATAGATATACCATGACATGGATGAAAGAGAATCTTCACAAACAACCATAGAACAGATTTATTGAAGCACAAGATAATCTATGTAGTTCAATCAGATAGAAACAGGAACAGCAGTGGCTAGACATATACTCACAAGTACCATTGCTCAGTATAATTATAGCCCAGCTTTCAGCCTTTTTCCTAAACAGTACCCTGGTGCCAGGGATCATAATCCCACTCACATTCCTCGGTGGAGCCTCAGCTACTCGGATAATTGCCCTAACTATCTATCACTCCTAGAGTGATTTATTAATGTGAGTAACCTATCCTTACTATAACTGACCTGTCTAGGTTACATCTCACCCTTCCTGACTGCTCAGGTAAAGGGAGTAACCAAATGGAGTGCTCAGCTTATATACTCACACACAGTGCCACCTAGTGGCTAGATTCGGGATAATTAGGGGTCAGGCTTTGACCCAGGAAGCCTAGCTCCTGTATAACTAAGGGGCCCTTAAACTTTAGGGGAGTGCAATATAAATGGGGAATTATATATATATATATATATATATATATATATATATATATATACACATATATATATATACATATATATATATATATATATATATATATATATATACACACAGAATAAATCAGACCAGTAACTCCGGGTTTTCTTATTCAAGACAACTGTATTAAAAGGTACATGTATAGGCTGTACATGTACCTTTTAATACAGTTGTCTTGAATAAGAAAACCCGGTGTTGCGGGTCTGATTTATTGCATATGGAATGACTTTACCTTTCACCCGGGGATACACACAAAGAAGCGGTGTGCTGCCCTACTGAAAGATATATATATATATATATATTCTTTGTATAAAACCATTCCAAGGCTGTGCATTGTATTCAGCAATTGTCTTGTGCAAGGCTGTGTGTTTCATTTAACAGAGACTCAAAGACTTGCTCCTGTCTGGGTAGGGTTATTACCAGGGTTTCAGGGATCTTTCCTTGCGGGCAGCATGAATACCACATGACGAGGACTAAGTATCTCAGAAATGCATACAGAAACACAAGTCCAACGATGATCCCAAAGAGGGATATGAGGCCAATGGTTAAAGTGGACAGTCCAGATTCTGCAAACACAGAATGAAGGAGTTAAGTTTGCAAAAAACATTCAAAACCCATGTTAAAGGGCATGTAAAGTCTAAAATAGAATAAGGCTAGAAATACTGTATTTTGTATACTAAATATAAACATGAACTTACTGCACCACAAGCCTAATCAAAGAAATAATTGATGCTTTCAAAGTTGCCTACAGGGGGTCACCATCTTGTAACTTTGTTAAACATCTTTGCAAGACTAAGACTGTGCACATGTTCAGTGTGGTCTGGGCTGCTTAGGGATCATCATAAACAAAGCTGCTTGAGTTCTGCATGGCTGGGAAGTAAGACGGGGGCTCCCCCTGCTGTTCATAAATATGATTGTTTCCCTGCTCAGCAGTTAGGGACCATCTGACAATTCCTATCCACAGCAGTAAATGAAGGGAGAATTTCACTGCATACAGTCAGGTTTCTTATAAAAACGGTACACATTGTTTAATTAAAGTATATTGGAGATAGGTTTCTTTTTCATTAGAGAAAGTAAAAATGGGATTTTATTTTTTTGCATTTACATGCCCTTTTAAGGGTCTTTAGAACATCAACATTTTGTTTTGTCATTCAGAGGGAAGGGGGTTAGGGTTTGTTCTTTATTCATATTTTCAAAACTTTATTTCAGATTATAGGTGTTATATTTAGTATAACTTGAGGTGCTCTATAAAGATAAGAAAAAAGAGACACATTTTAAAGCAAAGTCCCAACCCAATGCTGAGAGCAGGAACCTACTGTATATATTTTATGGCAATGGCAACTGCTTCTTTGTGCCAGGAAACGACAACTGAATCTGTGCCCCTTGTAACCAACATAATAAGTGCAGCACCGGCTAAATAATTAGACACTAAGCTAAAGGTACAGTAACTTCTTTGTGTATTAGTTTGAGTATGGTGTATGAACATAGTGCATTAGCTGTAAAGAAATATAAAGAAAGACAGACACCTGTCTCTGTATTTTAACATGTAAGTTAAAGGAGAATTAAAGCTTAACTAAAGATATATGTCTGTGCTGCTGTCACTTACTGAGCTAAGGGACAGAGGCAAAATATACTGTATATGCAGAATATAAATGTTACAGTGTAAGACTGATTAGTAACAAGGTATTAAGTCAGTAGATTGTCGGGGTCAGAGCCCATGTCTCAATAAAGGCATTTTAAAGAAAAGAAACCTGTGAAAGGTGCTGTCTATGATACATAATTAAGACTGATTAGTAATTCAGATAATTACTACATGGCAACACAGAAACCAGTGCAATTAGCATCAGAATTTAATAATCAGCCCTGTAGCATCAGCTTATATTACAGGGGAAGCTCATTTTCTGCTGGATAATTAGTGACGACCCCTAAGCTTAGCTTCTCAACAGCTGCTCAGAGCCCACTGAGCATGTGAGTGTCACAGACACTTTCCAAGATGGTGACCCCCTGTGACAAGTTTGAAGTCCTGGATCATTGCTGCTATTGACAAGCTGAAACTTTAAGCTGGTGCAATAAATTCATTATATAAAATATGGCGTTTTTAGCCACATTAATTTTTAGGGTTATCGCAATGTCTTCAATGAACATGATTAGACATCCCTCATATATTTACATATATTTTATTCAAAATGGGGTTCTGGTTAACTCTGTCGGTCTCACTCCAATTACAGCTTAGAATACAACTGAAGAAAAAGATAAATATCTGGGATTGGTTGATCTATCCCTTTGCAATAACACTGGCTATATCTACAATAAGTAGAAAAAATCCAAAGGCACACGAACTGCTGCAAGCAAGGAACACCTAGTAGTTTTCTACTAGATACATCTACAACACATAGGGGCAGATTTACAGTATCAGGGTCAAATTGAAAATTGTAATTTTTAAATAAGAATTTCGAGTTTATTTTAGTGTCATTTGAAGACTAGGGAATAGTGCAAATTCGATTTGACTTTTGAAAAAAAAAATTTTTAAATTTTGGTGAAAAAACTCGATTCGAAATTTGCAACTTGATTCTAGCTTTTCCAGCCCTTTATCAAGGGCTCAAAACGTTGCTTAGCACAAATAAAGCAACAATTTTTTCACCATAATCAGAGCTGGGCAGACGGCACCCGACGTTGCAAAGATCGGTGAGAGTGTTTGTGTAGCACTACTTTGTGTTTATTGTAACTCAATTCTATTCACCCATTTTTAGAAAATTCTATTTTTTTTTTTAATAAATTTTGATTGGTCTTTTTTTTTTTTTTTTTTTTAAATTTGAGTTTATGGGAGTTGATGAAACTCCCATAAACTCAAAGTTTGACTCTTGATAAATCAGCCCCATAGTGTAGAATGCTCTTACCTTTTGCTGTTGTACACACGACAGTGCTCTTGCTACTATTTCGGTAGATGGGCACAGCATGTGCAATCACCTGGGCACAATATTCAAACCCTCCTTCTACGTTTTCCAGGTGAAAAATTGTATCTCCTCTATTCATCTTCTTACTGACCACCTAGAAAGAAATTATTGCTGGGGTCAGTGCAGCCCCCAAGACTATTTGATGCAAATCCAGTCACTTTGTATATTTCTAGCTGAGATTATCTGCATGATCCCTTTGTATTATAACTAAATGGGAATTCAGATAAGGCTTGTCTGTTCAATGGCTCCTTCTCCTACATAAATACGCAGACGTTGTCATGTGTTACCAATATATATTGAAATTGCTCATGAATTAGGGCCTCATTGGGCCTCCTAAACCTCCTGAGCCCCCTGTAGCCGCAGGGTCTGCTTCCTCTGTAGTTACGCCTCTGACCACATAAAAAAACTAATATGAAAAGGATTTCCTGAATAGTAAACCTATTGTAATGATGCTTCTCTTTTCTTTAGCTTTAGTCTGACTCAGAATTCAGACTCATATTCCCCATGGACACTGTTTGATGCTATCTGGGCCTCCTTTAACCTCAACTTCATAATCACTGACTCACCTTCTCCTCTGCCACTTTTTTCCAATAAAAGACAAAATAAACAAAATTTCGTCCTAGGTATTCAATTTTCAGTGTCAGTGCTTGTCCCAAGGAATGGAATTTAACTGCAGGAGGAGTAAGGATACCTGTTGAAAAAAACTCAGCTATAAAAAGCACATATTTAGCATTATGACCCATTTGTATAGCACCAACATATTCCATAAATATCACTCACATCCATCCCCCTTCAGAGGGGTATTTCCAGCTTTAACGGTGAAAATAGTATAGACCGTAAACAGTAGCAGAATTAGGTTGTCGCTTACTTGCATTACGGTTAAAGAGTTGTCCAAGTCTTGCCCAGTCGGATTTTTGGCTTCCCACTTCTGCTCGGACCTGAAGTTCATACTGGACGTTGGTTGCGATCTCCTCAGTCACGTTGCACCAGTGAGCAGTGATGGACTGGCAAATGTCTACATAAGTCCAGTCCATATTCTGTATGCGCTCATACTCCCTGATAACACAGGAGAACCAATTAGAGTGCTAGTAACTAAGAACTTAGAATTAATGAAAACATTTCTCTTGGGGACATGTAGCTCATAGCGTCAGTGCTACATCATCACATGGGGGTAAATTTACTAAGAGGTGAAATTTCGCCAGCGACGGCTTTGCAGCCATCGCAACACTTCCCCAGACAAAAATTTGCTCAGACAATGTTAATTTACTAAAATGCAAAGTTGCTTCCTGGGCGCTGAACGCTGGCGAATTTCCACTAGCGTTACTTTGGCAATCAAAGCGAAGATGCACTAGCCTTCAATTATGCCTAGCGCAACTTCGTTAGAGGTCATCGCTCAGGCTAATTTGCATACGGCGGGAAAATTATAAAGTTCAATGGACTTATATTTTGCAGCAAATACATTACACTACACAAGTCCAGGGAACCTTAATAAAGACAATACAGTTGTTATAATGCCCTACACATGAGCCCACTTTATAAATTATGTTCCATATGTTAGGAAATGTATGGGGGAAACCAGTTACCCAAAAAAAATTTAAGGACTTTTGCAGGCTATCACTCTGAAATAAGGAAAAGACGCCAGCGTTTTTTGGGGCTTGGAAGATTAAGGAAGATCCACTCCAATGCACTTCGCCTGGCCTGAGCTGGCGAAGGCAAGTCTGGCAAAAGACGTAAAGCTCGGTAAATCCGCATCTTAGTGAATTTGTGGAGTAACATCCAAAATTCGTCTGGCGATAGAGTGCGAATGACTACTAGGGTCTGTTTCTTTCGCTAGCGAAGTTACGCCTGTGCCCTTTAGTAAATCGGCAAAGTGCCTGAAAACGGTAACACTGGCGAATCATCGTAAATCTGCCCAATGAAATCAAGGTTAACCAACTTCAGTGCGAGTTAATGTGAGTATCTAGACAGGGCTGCCAGATATTGAAATCTCATTACGGAATGTGCTTGTACAGTCAGGGCAGCCATCAAGGGGGACATGCGTCCCGGGCCCGGGCCTGAAGGGGGGCCCGACAGTGCTGCATTTTTTAAAGAGTCAGGCCTCCCTTACGAGTGGCCGAGCCGAACGTCCTCTTCTTGCGAATGCGGAAGTGCCTAAACAGCCGAAGTCCCGAAGCGCCGAAAAGACCCGAAGTCACGAAAAGAGCCGAAATGTAAGTCCTGAAGCGGTGAAAAGACCCGAAGTCAGGAAAGGAGGCGTGGTTGAAGTCCTGAAGCCATGAGTTCAATTCTCATGAATACCTGTTTTTTTTTATTTTTTTAATCCCCTGGCTACCAATGTTTTATTTTAATATTATACAGGCCCCTGCCACCAATGCTTTTTTTTTAAAAAAAATTTGGGGCTAATTTTTTTTTTGGGGCCCCAATTTATTTTAACTTTTTAGGCGCCCTTGCCACCAATGTTTTATATTTTTTAATTTTTTTAAAAAAATTTTTCTGGTGCCCCAATTTTTTTATACTTGTAAGGGGCCAATGCCACCAATGTTTTTTTTTAAAAAAAATGTTTTATAATTTTTTTTTACTTGTAAGGGGGGCCCTGACGCCAATGATTTTTGAAAAAAAACTTTTATGGGGGGCCAATGTTTTTTTTTTTAACTTATAAGGGGACGGGGACCATCAATAGCTTTTTATAACTTGTGGGGGGGGTTACTTTTTTAGCGCTGATGTCCATATGGTCTTTTAACTGTGATGTGGAGTGGGAGGGATATGGGGTGGGGCTTGGGCATTAGTGTTGGCGGGGCCCAGGGGGCCCCAAAAAATTTGTTGTGCGGGGCACCGTGATTTCTAATGGCGTCCTTGTGTACAGAGCCTGGGCATTGAGATAAGGAGTAAAGTCACTGTTCAGACAGAACATCCATATCCAAATGTGCTACAAACAGTACAGCACTGACTCCATTCTCCCAGACACCAGCCAAGCACCATACACAACTATACAAATTTAAACAAACCAAATAGGCCTAAAATGTAGTTGCAAGTTCTTACCCTTGAACCCGAACTGAGTATTTCACAGTTCCTTCATCATTTAGGACGGGCTCCCAATGCAGATAGTGCTTCATGTTGGAGGAATTCATGTAAATATTCCTTGGAGGGGAAAGCTTGGCTTGTTCTAGGAATAGAACAACATTTCATAAGATTAGACATACACTTAGAAAGGAGGGGAAATGTGAATGTTTATCTAGACTTGCGCAAGCATTTTATTGCTTTCATATAAGTAATGGGAGTAAGCAGAGGAATCACAACTTGGTTGATGAGACGGAGTGGGTGGAAGAACTGGCAATTGGTTGATTATAGGAAGTTGGGGAGTGGACTGGTGATGTTAAAAGGGACATGGTATGGAAAGCACCAGAATGAATATCAGAGACAGGGCTGCAAATGGTAGAAGTGGCATTGAGAAGGTGTTAAGGGATGGTGTGTTCTCTTTGGTTAAAGGAATGGAGATTTCCATGAGTGAAGGAAAGTGGCTGGTGTGCCCCTGGGTGCAAGGCAAGAAGGATACATTAGGGGAAAAGTGGTGAAAATCAGTGTGGCAGAGAATTGTGGCTTTTGGATTGAGGGGTCAATGAACATCTTATCTGAGGGTGGAATTAAAAGGGAATTTCAGAAAGACACCAGAACAAGGGGCTTCTTACATCTCCATGCAGAAATATTAGTGCAGCTTTAGGGGGGTAATATAATAAAAGGCAGTAGGTTAGCCCAGGAGCAGTAACCCATAGTGACCAATCAGCAGGTAGACTTTACTGATCGCCTGTTTAAAAGCAAACATCTTATTGGTTGCTATGGCTTCCTGCTCCCAAGCAAACTTAGTCCCTTTTATACCATATGGGGTTGGACATGGCTCTCAGCGACACGAAACGCGTCAGGCGAGAGATGATTCTATAAATAAAGTATTCATTTTTTTATCTACAAACTTTGGTCTGATTAATACGTGAGTTATCAGTGTGCCCTGCACCAACATTTACGTTTTGTATACAGATTGTCCGCTCCCCTGACATGAGGGCCTGGGGCTGGAGCACCTGGGCCACGTTTTTATCTTGGTGAGTGATTTCACAAGTTTGAATTTACTTTATGCTTAAAATGTACTTGGTGTAAATTATTTATATAGTCATCTTACTATATATATATAAATATAGGAGCCCCACAACACCTTATTTGCCAGGGCAGGGCCCCACCACCATAAATCGCAGCCCTGGACGAAGAGGGAATTGCAATCCTTATTGGAGGGTACAGAAAGTCCAGAGCCAAACCCCACAGGTGCAGGTGTTTATTCTTAAAATGTTTTCATATTTCACCCCCATCCCTGTTTCTGAGAAAGTCACACTGCAATTCATTTGAACTGAATTAATATGAAAACAGAAAACATTTTCTAAATTCCATTTAAGCAGATTTTCTTTTTTTGTTTGGTGCATATTTGACAAACCGGCTCTACATGTAAAAATTCCCAGTGAGGCTGATGTTTACATGTGCAGAGCCTCGTGTTTTATGTAGATGTGAATCTAATTACAGGTGTATATAGCAGAAATCCATTTCAACTATAATGTGCCTAGTTACATTGGTACACCCATAGTTATTCCCTGCCCTCCCAAAGGCTCCAGCCAAATAAATAAATGTTCAATAAAGCAGCACTGTGCAATGAATAGACTGCTCTGCATCAGATTACAGGGGCTGATATCCATATGAGCTTTTTTCCCTTTAGGTTTCATTTCATTTTCATTAGAGATCTAGTATACCCAAACCCACAACTGCCAGTTCCCATTCACTCGAAAGTAAAAACCCATGGCAGCGATGCTGCTGGCTCCTTGTGGTCTGACTTCAGACATGCATTTTGCATTCAAATTAATAAGAGCCTTGAGAATTGTGATTTTAGGGGGTTATTCTGGCAAAGAGACACTCCATGTACCATTATTCTCAGAATAATACTGAGTCTTAAAGTGGAAGTACAATATGGGCACCAACCTGGTCAAACTTGGTGTATTTCCAATGATGGAACCATGACCATGACAGCAGTAGAAACCCAGCCTTGTGCAAACAAAGCCCATAGAACAGGCTTTGCCAATAATAAGGAAGGGCAGACTTTGCATGGAGTCAGTAAAAAGTAGGAGCACTGATCATGTAAGCTACACCAGCACACATATACTGTTATAAATATACCATCAAACTTTTATGAATGTGAATTCATCAAAATGCAGGGCTCTAAAAATGCATATGAATTATTTGGTTAAAGGGGACCCGTCACCGAAACAAAATTATTCCAAATCCTATTTTATCATGTTAGTCAAGCAAAATGAACTTTAATTACACTGTATAAATTATTTGAATATTGTTTCCATCAGTCTGGGAACTCATAATTATAGCAACCAGGAAGGAGCCATTTTGTGGACACTGTTATTAAGACAAGCCTTGTATCATCTCAGAATCTTATTTGTGCACCAGGGGACAGGGACAGAATGTCCATCCCCATGCACTGGTTATACAATTAAATTGTTAAGAGAGCTGGGGGAATGCAGGGAGAGCAGTGACATCTAGGAAGTGCTGAATGGAAAGTGAAAGTAATTGTTTGCCCCGCCTCTATGCCTAGGCATAGAGGTGGGGTAGGCAATATTTGATTGACAGCTGATATTTTTAAATGAGTTTACAACAGCTATGAATGCTTTAATAAAAAAAAAGAAATTGGATTTCATATTTAATTTAAAAAGGACTTTTATTATACAGATTTTTATGTCTGGGTGACGGGTCCACTTTAAATGTTTATTATAGGGTTGTGACATTCAATGGCACGTCTTGGTTGATGGCCTTTCATTTTTTTTGGTTGACATTGCATCCAATTGAAGATGGTTTCGCTCATATTTGGCAAACTTTGCTTATAGTGGCCTCGCTGCCCCCTGGGCTTGGCGCCGGATGGATGTTTAAGGTACGGGTCTGTGACTTTAGACACTTTCAATATTGACATATTGTTTGTAGGGTAAGCACTCAAAGAGCAATCCTCCAGTCAGTTGTAGTACAAGAGAGTCTTTATTGAAGTACAAGTGTGAATTACAGCCTTACGCGTTTCGTGTTCTCACAACACTTAGTCATAGGCTCTATGACAAAGTGTTGTGAGAACACGAAACGCATAAGGCTGTAATTCACACTTGTACTTCAATAGAAAAGCACTTAACCTGAGGCCTTGAACATCCTTGAACCTTATCTCCAAAACAGAAATCTTACAAAGGCTTAAAGAATGGGAAGCATTTTATATACAATGTACAATATTGTATATTGTATACAATCAGCTTTAATCACCTGCCTTCTGCTACATTGTTTCAGGAGTCACAGCTAGTACTGTCTATTCTAAATAACTTTTCCATTTGCCTTCGTTAATCAGTTTTAGGTTTTTCGATTATTAACTATTTGAGTCAAATTGGAGGTAGAGATCAGTGAACATTAATTGTAAGCATGTGACCAAACAGAGGTACAACCAAATACTCAATAAATTCTCCAAGGCATGCTAATAAGTAAAAAAATATACTTTATTTACATCAGTTTTTAAAATACATGAGTGATAACCCCTCTAGCACCTAACGCGTTTCATGCTTACCCAGCACTTAGTCATAGGCAGAATCCAACTAGTCTCTTTCCCTCTGTTCCTTAAATACTAGCACATATAGTCCCTCCCCTTAATAAAACCAATTACAATCCAAAACATGTGTTACAACTGCCATATATCATCCATAGGGCTAATGGCTTTGTTCAGATACAATGATCTATGTGTTAGATAATCCATGTTACGGGGCATTTATAGAAGTATAATTATACAATATAAAATAGTATACATTTAATTAAATATAACAAGTCACATCAAACATGTAATTGAGGCCAAGTGGCAACCTGGTTTGTAGGTGAAAAATCCAATAAACCTCTCTTTTCTTTAATTTCATCAGGAGATCTCCCCCTCTAATGCCTGTCTTAATATATTCAATTCCCTGTCTGGAAAAATACTGTAAATTACTATTATAACATTCTTGGAAGTGTCTAGTGACATTGGTTTTGCTGCTTAGTTTAATATTACTCACTTGATTAATATGTTCCCTAATGCGTTCTTTCAATGATCTAATGGTGCAGCCCACATATTGCTTACCACACTTAGTACAAGTAATGAGGTAAACAATCCCCTTACTGCAACAATTGATATATTGTTTAATTTTATATGTATTTGTAGTCACAGTTGAATTAAATTCTTTAGAGACTTTCAAGTATTTACATGTAACACAATGATTATGTCCACACTTGAAACATCCGCTGAATCTCCAAAAATCTTGTTTACTATTGTTATTCTCTTTAAATAGACTCGGAGACAATGAATCACCAAGCGTATAAGCACGTCTTGCCACACACCCTATTCCTGGGTCTAATGCCGCACAAAAGTCGGCATATAATATTGGCGGAAACGTTTTCACTGTTTTAACAATTTTTTTATATTGTCTACTATATCGTGTAATAAAGGAAATTTTTTTGTCCAAACTCTTTCTTGTGTATTTTGTTCTGTGAAGCCAAAAGAGTATCCCTATCAGTGTTTTCAGCTCTTATATAGGCCCTCTGAAATAACCTGTTATTATAACCTCTTTCTTTAAACCTATCCTTCATTTCATCTGCCTTGTTTTTATATTCACCTAAAGTAGAGCAGTTTCTGCGCAACCGCATAGATAGATATAGTAAATACACAGAGGAGATGAAAGGATTTCTCCTACAAGCTATAAGATTTCTCTTGGAACATAACTACTTCCTGTTCAATGGTCAATACTATCTGCAACAGTGTGGGACGGCTATGGGAGCAAAATTTGCTCCCTCCTTCGCCAACCTCTATATGGGGTGGTGGGAGGAAATAGTATTGAAATGGTTACACCGCACACCTGGAATTTTACTCTCTTTTTCTGCTTTAGTGGTGCTGGTTATCCTTCGACCTGACGAGGCCTTCCAATAGCAGCAGTTTCAATTATGGATACGCGCACACCAATTTTCTGCAGTTTTCTTTTATTTGTATTCACCACCAGTATCAACGTTTCGGGGGGTACAACCTCCCTTCGTCAGGAGGGAGGAAACCCACATGACAGCAGCTATTAACCAATATTTAAAATTCTACATTCGTTATATTGACGATCTATTGTGTATCTGAACAGGAGAAGAACAAAAGTTCAGAGAGTTTGTGGAAGGAATTAACACCAATGAATTGAATCTACGATTTACAGATACATTCTCTAAGGATGAAATAGAATTTTTGGATGTTAAACTGATGATTAAAGCAAATATCATACACACTACAATTTATCGAAAATCATGTAGTGGTAATACTCTGCTTCATGCACAGTCATGCCACCCAAGGAGCCAAATAGCTGGAATTCCGATAGGACAGTTCCTGCGGTTGCGCAGAAACTGCTCTACTTTAGGTGAATATAAAATCAAGGCAGATGAAATGAAGGATAGGTTTAAAGAAAGAGGTTATAATAACAGGTCAATTCAGAGGGCCTATATAAGAGCTGAAAACACTCATAGGGATACTCTCTTGGCTTCACAGAACAAAATACACAAGAATGAGTTTGGACAAAAAAATTCCTTTATTACACGATATAGTAGACAATATAAAGAAATTGTTAAAACAGTGAAAAAGTTTCTGCCAATATTATATGCCGATAGTGACTTTTGTGCGGCATTAGACCCAGGAATAGGGTGTGTGGCAAGACGTGCTTATACGCTTGGTGATTCATTGTCTCCGAGTCTATTTAAAGATAATAACAATAGTAAACAAGATTTTTCGATTATTAGCCTTCCTGATAGGTTTCCAGCCTACAGATGATGGTGCTATCTGCTTGCACCCAAATTAAAACAGAGATTGTGAGTTTCAACTTTATTTTTATGTTTTCTATGTTTTTTCAGACCCTGTCCTAGGGATTTTGGCTTACAAACTGCTGCCTGGTTACTTGGGAATGAAGTTCTGGAAACATATAGAAGTGGAAATTCCAAGACTTGAAGTTTCAAAACAAAAACATCACGTGCAAATGGTATTTTGACACCAAGCTCCAGATCTGACACAGTGCCATTTCCAAATATTTTCAACACAACTGTGTCCCATCAAAATGTGTCATTGTGTCACATGCAAATCCTTCTTTTGGTCGCAATTATGCTGGAATTGTGGGGTAAAAAGTTTGCAAATGCATGGCGAATTATACTGCACTCTCATCGGAGGCATCCCAAGTGCATTATATTGAGTGATAAAACAGTGGATATTGGGATCCCTACTACATTATATCCAGTGAGAGGTAGTGGATATCCATATCCGTAGCACATTATAAATAGTGAGAGGCAGTGGATATCAGCATCTAGGGTTGCCACCTGGCCGGTATTTTTTTCCAGAAAAGGTGGCAACCCTATCTGCATCCCTAACACATTTTATACAGTGAGAGGCAGTGGATATCGGCATCCCTAGCACATAGGGTAGCCACCTTTTCTGGAAAAAAATACCGGCCAGGTGGTAACCCTGAATGCTGATATCCACTGCCTCTCACTATTTATAATGTTAAGATATATTTATCTTTTTTCCCTATTAATAACATTGGGATCAACCATCATTTTTACGGGCTAGGCCGGTAAAATACCGTCCAGGTGGCAACCCTACTAGCACATTATATACAGTGAGAGGCAGTGGATGTTGGTATCCCTAGCACATTATATCAAATGAGAGGTAGTTGATATTGGTATCTATTGCACATTATATAAAGTAAGATGCAGTGGATATCAGCATCCCAAGCACATTATGTACAGTGAGAGGCAGTGGGGAACAGGGTCCAGGAACCACCGGGACCTACTGTCCAGGGCCCCCCTCCGACCGACTGTGATGCACCCCCCTACCGTGACGCCCAGCGCACATGCATAAACGTGTCTTGCGCATGCACAGATGTCGCTGCACGGCGCCTACAAAAAACTTTTTTTTGTAGATCGGGAGAGGGGACAGGCCCTGCGGGGCCCATTAAGGGTCGGGGCCCACCGGGTCTTTTCCCGGTGTCCCACCGGGCCAGTCGGATACTGGTGGGAAATGTAGTAAGAATGTAGGGGAATGTAGTAAGGAACTAAAGCCCAAGTGCAAAAGGCCCCCTAATAACCCCAATCTCCTGACTATCTGGCGGGTCTCTTTTAGCACTGCTGCTATGCAGGGACCTCCCAGCAGGCCCTGATACAGTCACATCCCCTGCCACCTGGTAATTAAAAAAAAGGGTGGTTCACCTTTAAATGAACTTTAAGTATGTTATAGAATAACCATTTCTAAGCAGCTTTTCAATTGGTCGTCATTATTTATTTTTTATAATCTTTTAATTGTCTTTCAAATGGGGGGGTGAAATCATTGATGCTGTCTAAAAACAAATGCTCTGTGGGGCTTCAAATTTATTGTTATAGCTAATTTTTGTTACTCATCTTTCTATCTCCCATTCATATTCCAGTTTCTTATTCAAATCAATGCATGGTTGCAGGGGTATGCTGAATAAAAAGCTAAAACTCAGAAAGCGCAAATAATAATACGTAAATCAAAACCAATTACAAATTGTCTCAGAATAGCACTCTCTACGTCATAATAAAAATTAACTTAAGGGCAGAGACACACGCTGAGATTCAAAGAGATTTAGTCCCCACGACGATAGATTGCCTCTTCTTCAGGGCGACTAATCTCTCCGAACTGCCTCCCGTCAGCTAAAATATCAATCGCCTGCAGGGTGGCCCCCAGAGCACTTCGTTTTCCGAAGTCGCCCAAAGTTTCCTCGTGAGGCAACTTTGGGCGACTCCGGAAAACGAATCGCACCAATTGCCATCCGGCCGGCGATTTACATTCTAGTCAGCGGGAGGCAGTTCAGGGAGATTAGTCGTCCTGAAGAAGAGGAGATTTGTCGCTAAGGAGATTTAGCGACTAAATCTCCCCGAATCTAAGCGTGTGTCTCTGCCGTAAAGGTGAACAACCCCTGTAAACCTCTGGGGTATTGCTGGGGGATGGGTAAAAGATTTTGGGAGAGAAGGGATGATGAGCCACGTTAATGTCATGAAGAATGAAGAGAATGAAGAAAATAAGACCCAACTACCAACGCTGAGATCAGTGCAGGCAATGGAAGGATTAAAAACACTAATAATTTGAAAAATTCTTCTGTATTTAAAAGTTGCTTGGCAGGACATTTAGTTAAAGCATGACTTGTGTTTTTGGATGGACATCCCACCAAACGTTTGTCCTGCATTGCAAAGGTATTTTCACGTGTACTGTTGCCCAGGCGGAAAGTGATTTTACTCAGATGACACCACTCCTATCTCTCAACTAGACCAGACTGGCAATGAAAGGGTTAACATTCTGTGGATTGTTTGTTTTTTTTGTTGTTGTAGTTTGATCCATTTCTAAGCCAATGCCCTGTTATTAGTGTACTCTTGAATAGAATGTTTGCTTATGTGTGCTGACTGTAACCAGGTATGTTGCCTTGTTTACATAACCCCCTCCCACTCAAGCACAAAGAAATATCTATGCTTTTGTTATTGATTGCCCTAAATTCAATTATAATTGATTAATTATAAAATACAGCACTTTGCATAGATTTTACATCGTTGACATCAGTCTTTGCCCTAGTGGAGCTTACAATCTTCCATAACACATTCACTATGTACAGCTTCATCAGGAGCCAGTCAACCTGCCTGTATGTTTGTGGAGAAAACCCACTCACTTAAGGAGAGAACACAGAGATACTCAGGCTGGAATTGCATATATATATATATATATATATATATATATATATATATATATATATATAGATATAGATATATATATATATATATATATATATATATATATATATCTATATATATATATATATATATATATACACAAACAGGAGTGGAGCAGAGTCCCTGTCTCAGACTTAGTCCATATCCTGGACAAAATATATATCAAAACAAAAAAGTCCAGACCAATATAATGCAAAAAGGAAAATTGCTTTATCTGAAAATCTGCAACGTTTCGAAGCTCCTGCTTCTTTTTCAGTGAGAAAGAAGCGGGAGCTTCGAAACGTTGCACATTTTCAGATAAAGCAATTTTCCTTTTTGCATTATATTGGTCTGGACTTTTTTGTTTTGATATATATATATACCATGTTGTAGCTCCCACCCTTCCCAGCTATAGTCAGGTGATCCCACTGGTGTCTAATAAAAGGGCAGCCAAGTTTGGGAGGTTTACTTTGAAAGCAGCTAGTAAGTTGCAGGTAAAACTTAGTCCCTTTGTAAAATGTATAATGAAGCAAAAGAAATTCTTAATGAATCAGATAAAATTGAGCATAGGACTGGCCAGATATGGGATGACTTTGACGTAGTTGGCCAGCTTAAATATATTGCAATATATGGACAAACAATCCCTGTTTTGTTTAAAGGGTAAGGACTCTTGTATTTGTCTATATGTATTTTGTGGTCACAGCCTTATTGCACCCCCGCCTAATGGTTTTAAAAAATAGTGGTGAGCACAACTTTCCCTTGTTATATATATATATATATATATATATATATATAACAGTATATATATATATATATATATATATATATATATATATATATATATATATACTGCAACTATTGATGATAGAAAAAGAGGCAGAACCAGCGCACCAGTAAACCTCCTGGGTTAAGTGAACTTGTCCTTATCTGTAAATTTGAAAGACCATCTACAGCTAGGGGAAGGGAGGGAACTGTTTATACAAAGCTCATTGCCAGGGGGTTGTTTATATACAGCTCTCTGTGTGTGTGTGTTTTAAACATATAATCCTGATTGGTGGTAGTAATCGTAAAACAAAACAATGGCCCCTGCTCAATAGTTCGATGTCATGGGCAAATGACTGGTATTAAATTGTATCCAGCAAAACAGTTTGTAGGCCAGGCATTCCGTGGCCAGAAATGAGTCATCTTGACTAAATGAGCAGTTCACTTATTTTGATGGAACACCTGTAAGAGAGAGAGGCACCTAAAAGCGGTCAAGTGCCCCACCACTGAGTTACGAACTATTGCTCTGACTCAAGAAACCGGTGCCAAGTTATTCCAGTATGAGAAGGGCATCTCTAAACACAGCCTCAGCCAGGGATGTTCTGCATAGGCTTCTGATTAGCTGAGGATGCTTGGAGTGTTCAGCTAAGACTGAACCTCGCTTGCTCTGCTAACACCTGCCCTGCAGTGCTGCAACCTAAACTTGGAGTGGAGTAAAGTTACCTGTTGAAGTCACAGAGGCACAAACCATCACCACCGACACCTCTAGGAAGATGTAAAATGGGAAGAAGCCCATGGTTCCACTTCAGCTACACCAGAATCTTCCCATGGCCACTGGTTCTGTGGATCTTTGCTTCCATCCCGGGCAGCTCTGTGAGCGAGACTCTGCTAATAACCAGCATGTCGGACCAGCAGTGAGACTGGAGAATCTTGTTTTGCACCAGCAGACTAACCTGCTCTGGGGAGGGGAGGGACTCAGCCATACATTATTCATCAGTGACAACGTGCAGCTCATCTCACAAGGAACTCTAGGTGCCTCCTAACCCTGATACACTTCTTAATAAGCAGGAATGTGAGGAGGACAGGCTGCCCTAGTTACTAAATATTTAATCAGCAAATTAACTTGTTGATTCCAAATATTAATATTAGTGGTGCTATTTGTATCACATGCCCATCCCTCATCAACAGAATCACCATCTACACTCAAATTACTCAAAAACAAAATGTGTCATCCACAAACAGATCCCACCTCTATAGATATATGTACACTATTTACTCTTGCTCAGCTTCTCATGCATTCAGCTCTTACCCATGCATTCTGCTCTTCCCTAGCTTCCAGAATTTTTAATTCAAACAGGCCTATGTTAGTGATGTTTGGGTCAGAAATTTCACCCCAAAGTCACATTTTTGCCCTGCAACCCGACCCAACCTTATATACTCTATGCTATTGGCTCCAGAGAGGGGAGTATAGACATAGACATTATCGGGGGAGTGGGATTTGCCTGGTGGTGTTACTAGGGGGAAATCGAGTATAAAAATGTTGGCCTGCTACACACCAGGGACTTTTATTATCGGTATCCTGGTTCTCTTATTTCAAACCAATCCTTCTCTTTCTCTTTTTCTTACAAAACCTTGCACTCCCAAGTTCAGTACTTGATCCCCTGTAGTTCTCTCTATACACTCTGTCTTTGGGTGGTTTCATACATTTGACTTCAATTTATTTGTAGCCTGATGATATGCAAATATATCAACCCAATCTTTAGCTCCTAGCTATCTCCTCCTGGATGAATCAATGGCATTGCAGACTGAGCCTAACAAAGACTGAACAAAGACATAGTTACATAGTTAAATCGGGTTTAAAAAAGACAAAGTCCATAAAGTTCAACCCCTCCAAATGAAAACCCAGCATTCATACACATACCCCTCCATACTTTTCACATAAATTGTATATACCCATATCTATACTAACTATAGAGTTTAGTATCACAATAGAGTTTAAAATTATGTCTGTCCAAGAAATCATCCAAGCCATTCTTAAAGGCATTAACTGAATCAGCATCACAACATCACCCGGCAGTGCATTCCACAACCTCACTGTCCTGACTGTGAAGAACCCCCTACGTTGCTTCAAATGAAAGTTCTTTTCTTCTGGTCTAAAGGGGAGGCCTCTGGTACGGTGATCCACTTTATGGGTAAAAAGGTCCCCTGTTATTTGTATATAATGTCCTCTGATGTACTTGTAAAGTGTAATCATGTCCCCTTGCAAGTGTGTTTTTTCCAGAGAAAACAACCCTAACCTTGACAGTCTCCCCTCATAATTTAAGTCTTCCATCCCTCTAACCAATTTAGTTGCACTTAGTCTCTGCACTCTCTCCAGCTCATTTATATCCCTCTTAAGGACTGGAGTCCAAAACTGCACTGCATACTCCAGATGAGGCCTCACCAGGGACCTATAAAGAGGCATAGTTATGTTTTCATCGCTTGAGTTAATGCCCTTTTTTATACAAGACAGAACTTTATTTGCTTTAGTAGCCACAGAATGACACTGCCCAGAATTATCTACAAAGACCCCTAGATCCTTCTCATTTAAGGAAACTCCCAACACACTGCCATTTAGTGTATAACTTGCATTTATATTATTTTTGCCAAAGTGCATAACCTGCATTTATCAACATTGAACCTCATTTTCCAGTTTGCTGCCCAGTTTTCCAGTTTAGACAAATCACTCTGCAAAGTGGCAGCATCCTGCATGGAACCTATAGTTCTGCAATTTAGTATCATCTGCAAAAATAGAAACAGTACTTTCAATGCCCACCTCCAGGTCATTAATAAACAAGTTGAAAAGCAAAGGACCTAGTACAGAGCCCGGTGGTACTCCACTAATATAATCTCTCCACCTAAACCTGGCCCTACATCCCATGTCTGAATGTAATCCTTGACACTCCCCTCTCCCTTTTAGTAACATCATTTCTATGTGTCACTTTCTCCTATACAAAAATCGACATAATCTGACCCCTATTCTGTCAAGCAAAAATGAAAAATTTTTTACATGCCCTTATCCTATCCCCCTTAGACTACTGCAACCTGCTACTAACCATCCTCTCTAATGCCAGCTTCATCTCCCTTTATTCTGTCTTAAAAAAAACAAGGAAAGGTAGAACAAAGCTGACTGTGTTTAGTTATACTGTATTTTCCCCTGTAATGTTGTCTTATGGAGTGCAGTTAATAATGGCTGGATATTTCTGTAGGTACACATCATGGATGTCCACCATGCAGCCCTCCAGCAATGGGTCTTCAGTGTTTTTCAGAACACTAAATATAAATCCAATGTTGCATGTTTAGTTTTTGGGTAGGTTAAAGTGTTTCAAAACAGGGTTGTGCAGAACTTTCTCTCCTTTATTAGTTCCACTTCCCAAGGTGCAGTGTTGTAGGTGTATAACAAGTCCTGACATATACTGGCTGCTCTGGGTGTTGTAAGAATCCACCTACTTCCAGTTGTGGTGCTGACATATTAGTAATATAAAAGATATTCCTTAGCAAATCCACCTTTATATACATATTTTGGCTCAAAGAAATAGTCCCGATTTGGAATGCCCTGCAGCTTTTATGCATGGAAACTGTCATATGCCGAATTCATTCAGATATGTCAGATGATGAGGAAGGGAAATGAGAAGATCCTGGCAAATGTAATTATCACAGGCTGGTGGGTTGCTGGGTTTCAGGTTTAAGAATGGTTGATTGGCACTACTGGCTTGTTTGCATCCAGAATCAGAGACTTACTTGGAAGGAGAATATTGGTAAGACGAGACCTCTTGCTGTGAGGATACATTTTTGCAGAAAAAATGGCAAGCAGGATTTATGAGCAATAAGACCTATATAGTGTTGCTGGGTAAAGCTAGCTATATGTGTCCAGAATTGGTTGGGCAGTTTGGACCATAATGCCTGACAGTCTGGACATGTATATCAGCTTATGATTGATTTCAACAGATCATTCTGTGATCCCATTGGACCATAGTTGATCTGTTCAATCCTAAAATGTAATTGGCCCATGCACCATGCCACTGGTTACATCAGCAGATAAGGTAGTAAAGAGTAGCCTCGACACCTCCTCTTTTCCTGTAGCTCCTTTGATTTGGATCATTTGGGCGTAAATGTGTTGGACATGGTCACACAAACATCTGCCCAGTTGTACAGTGTCCATTCATTTGGCCTGCCTCTGGGATACCATGGAGGGTCAGATGGTGGATGGCCCCTTTGTCCAACTTTTTCCCATGTTGTGGGTTAGTTATCCATTAGATTTGCCTTAATCTTCTAAGAGAACAATGGCTGGCAGATTCTGGCAATTTGACTGGCAATGTTTTTGGCCTTGTTACTATGGCAGTCCAAATGTCCTGTGTCACATAGCCTGACATAAAACTTTTTGTTTGCCAGAAGAAAAATAGACAAAAACAGGAAATACAAATTCAGACAAAACAAACAAAAACTACACAGCTTTACTGACAAAAAGTAAAGATAGTATTTATTTGCATGAGGGTTGAGCAACAGCCCATTGGCACATACAGAGAGTGGCTCCTACTCGGCAGAACTGAGCCAAATGAACAGCTCAAGTCTATTCCTGTGCTGGTTAAGTGTAGATATCCAGTTATAGAGCTCAATAGACCAATTTTGTCAGTTTTAGTTTGGGATAAATTAGTTTGTTTATCAAACGGTGCTTTCCAGGTTGCACCCCACTTCTCACTAGACTGGTTAGTAAAAGTCAAGCAATGACAAGATAAACTCACTCTGGGCCAGCATCTTAAGGGTCAGGGCGCACAGGCAGATTTGGGGAGATTAGTCGCCAGCTAAAATGTAAATCCCTAGCAGGATGGCATTCGGAGTGATTCGTTTTCCGAAGTTGCCCAAAGTTTCCTCATGAGGCAATTTCGGGCATCTTCGGAAAACAAATCAATCCGAGTGCCATCCCACCAGCGATTTACGTTTTAGGCAGTTAGTGGAGATTAGTCACCATGAAGAAGAGGAGATTTGTCGCCAAACAAATGATCTCTCCGAATCTGCCTGTGTGCCCTGTCCCTTAGAGCCTCTTCACTGCAATGTGGCTACTGTCACCTGGGTTGCCACCTTTTCTGAAAAAAAATACCGGCCTTCCTATATATTTATCTTTTTTCCCTATTCATAACATTGGGATCAACCATCCTTTTTACTGGCCAGGCCGGTAAAATACCGGCTGGTGGCAACCCTAACGGTCACTTGTGTCTGGCTAGTTACATAGTTAAGTTGGGTTGAAAAATGATCATGTCCATCAAGTTCAGCCCCTCCAAATGAAACCCAGCACACATACAAACACTCAGGGCTGCCATTAGAAATCACGGGCCCCCGTACAACAATTTTTTTTTTTTTGGTGCCCCCTGGGCTCCGCCCACACTGATGACCAAGCTCCACCCCATATCCCGCCCACTCCACATCGCAGTTAAAAGACCACACAGACATCAGAGCTAAAAAAGTAACCCCCCCACACAAGTTATAAAAAGCTATTGATGGTCAGGGCCCCCAACAAAAAATAAATAAAAAAAAAAACAAAACATTAGTGGCAGGGGCCCCCTTATAAGTTAAAAACAAATTGGGGCCCCAAAAAAAAAATTTAAAAAAAACTTGGTGGCAAGGGGCCCCTTACAAGTTAAAAAAAAATTTGGGGCCCCAAAAAAAAATGTTTTAAAAAAAGATTGGTGGCAGGGGCCTATAGAATATTAAAATAATACATTGGTGGCCAGGGGATTAAAAAAAAACACACACAAACTGGTGTTCAGTAGAATTGAACTCATGGCTTCAGTACTTTTCACCGCTTCAGGGCTTCAATTTCTGCTGTTTTCATGACTTTGGGTCTTTGCGCCGCTTCAGGGCTTCGGCTGTTTTCGTGACTTCGGGTCTTTTCGGCTCTTCGTGACTTTGGGTCTTTTCAGCGCTTCGGGACTTTGGCTTTTTTCGTGACTTCAGGTCTTTTCGGCGCATCGGCTTCGGCTTTTCGCACTTCCGCATTCAGCAACGCAGAGGCAAGACGTACGGCCCGGGCCCGATACGCTTGTCCCCCCTGTCCCCCCCTGAAGGCGGCCCTGCAAACACTGACACCTCCATACAGTTATATAAATTATACACATATATATACACACAGTTATGTTCAGAACAAAAGCAGTGAATGCAGCTCAAAATCCTTAAAAATAGCTCTCAGAGAGGAATGCACTATAACCACATGCACAACATTTGCTCCTTCCTTCCTTAAATAAGGGCCATAATTGACACCTGTTTTTTTATTAATGAATCCACTAATTGAACTCCACACTGCTATTATTTGGAACAAGGAATTATTATTTTGAACGCTGCTATTATTTGGAACAAGACTCAATTAACAATTCAATGACACAAAATGAGCAGCATGCATGTCATAAATGTTGGGTCTGTTAGTTTTCTATTACACTACTACACCTACTACAGGTATGGGATCCGTTATCCAGAAACCATTTATCCAGAAAGCTCCAAATTAGGAAAGGTTGTCACCTATAGGCTCAATTTTATCGAAATAATCCAAATTCTTAAAAATGATTTCCTTTTTCTCTGTAATAATAAAACAGTAGCTTGTACTTGATCCCAACTAACATATAAATTAATCCTTATTGGAAGCAAAACCAGCCTATTGGGTTTATTTAATGTTTACAGGATTTGCTAGTAGACTTTAGGTATAAAAATCCAAATTACGGAAAGATCAGTTATCCGGAAAACCCCAGGACCCGAGAATTTTGGATAACAGGTCCTATACCTGTAGTAAATTATTTGCCATGTCGAAATATAATTTCTATCAAAAAACAGTGATTGATCAGGTTAGTGATGTCAGACAGCTATTACTCTGATATCTACCGTATATTAATTGTAATTGGCAAGCCCATGTTAAGATGGTTGCCCAAGCCCCTTTTCAAAGCATAAAGAGAATCGGCCCTCACAACAACATCATTCCACAACCTAAGGGTGGTGGCAAACGAGGCTGCTGGGGGAGATTAGTTGCCTAGCGTCAATTCTACTCTTCTTCGGGCGACTAATCTCCCCTAAATGCCAGCTAGAGTGTAAATTGCCAGCGGAATGGCACTCAGAATGCTTCGTTTTCCGAAGCCACCTGAAGTTGCATCACGAGGAAACTTATGGTGACTTTCAGAAAACAAAGCATTCCAAGTGCCATTCCGCCGGCAATTTAGATTCTAGCCGGCGGGAAGGAAGTTCGGGGAGATTAGTCCCCCAAAGAAGAGGCGATTTGTCGCCGGGCTGGAGACAGTGTCCCCCATATGAAAGTTATACAGAGTAATTTAAAAAAACTATTAAACAAAAATAACGAAGACGAATCGAAACGTTGCTTAGAATTGGCCCTTCTATAACAAACTAAAAGTTAACTCAAAGGTAAACCACCCCTTTATGGCTTTTCTAATTTAACTTTTTGTTACATACATGCTTCTAAAATTGGAATGGCTGCAGGGCTGTCCCCCTATTTTTATTATAATATTTTATTATAGTTATAATATTCAATTCTCTACTAAACAGCCATTTTCATTATAGCATATCAGCTAGAGCTGATAAAACTGGGTGACAGTATTTTGGAAGTATAGCAGATATTGATGGACAGATTTATCAAAAGTCGAATTTATTTTTTTTACTCTAATAAATTTGAATATACTCACAACTCGAATAGGAGGCTATTTAAGAAAAAATCTGAATGTCTAATATTTGATCAAATAGTCCCAACCCGAAAATTCGGATCAAATCGAATTTAAATCGAGTTTCCCCTCCAAAAAAACCTCGAATGTCGGGAAGGCAATAAACATATTCAAATCGTTAAACAGACCTCTGACGTTGACTTGTAAATGAACTTGGCAGGTTTTAGGTGGTGAACATTAGAATTAGAACAGTTCGAACTGACTATTTCTGTGACTGCATTTTCACTAAGGACACATTAAAGCTGCCTGGAATCGAGCGTATTTATACTATTTTGATCATAGATTGCTACCTAGTGGCCAATTAAGGCCGTTACCAGAAATATGTGCACTAGATTTATTCAGAGGAAAAAAAGCAAGTGAGAAATGTGACTGCACCATCGGAATGATGGAATACAAATACCCAGGGCCGCCATCACGGGGGGGACAAGTGTCCCGGGCCCAGGCCTGAAGGGGGGCCGGGCAGTACTGCATTTTTGAAAGAGCCGAGCCCCTCTTACGAGCACCCGAGCCGTGCGGCCATTTCGCAGGTTGCCGTATGCAGAAGTGCTGAAAAACCGAACAGCCGAAGTCCCGAAGCGGCAAAAAGACCCGAAGTCACGAAAACAGCCGAAATTAAAGTCCTGAAGCAGAGAAAAGATCCGAAGTCACGAAAGGAGGCGAAGTTGAAGTCCTGAAGCCTTGAGTTCAATTCTACTGAACACCAATGTGTGGTTTTTGTTTTTTTTTTAATCCCCTGGCCACCAATGTATTATTTTAATATTCTATAGGCCCCTGCCACTAATGTTTTTTGTTTTTTTAAAAAAAAAATTTTGGGGCCCCAATTTTTTTTAACTTATAAGGGGGCCCTGACCATCAATAGCTTTTTATAACTTGTGTGTGGGGGGGGTTACTTTTTTAGCGCTGATGTCTGTGTGGTCTTTTAACTGTGATGTGGAGTGGGTGGGATATGGGGTGGGGCTTGGGCATGAGTGTGGGCGGAGCCCAGGGGGCCCCAAGAATTTTGTTGTACAGGGCTCCATGATTTCTAATGGCGGCCCTGCAAATACCACCCTTAAAGGGGCAGTTTACCATTAAGTTAACTTCTTGTATGTTATAAAATGTCCTATTCCTAGCAGCTTTGCAAATGGTCTCCATTATTTTTGTAATTATTTGCCTACCCCTTCTGCATCTTTCCAGCTTACAAATGGGGGTCAATAACATATATTTATTTTATTTACATATAAACAAATGATGATGAATAACCCCAGTAGCCAAAAAAGTGTTTTTTCTGTGCTTTTGCAATATTGTTAATATTGTTAGTTTTATTTCTTATCATTTTTTTTTATTCGGTCCCTGTCCTATTCATAGTCTTGTCACGGGCCACTACTTGGTTGCTAAGGTACAGAAGACCCTAGCAACCAGATAGTTGCTGAAATTCCAAACTGGAGAGCTGTTGAGCAAAAAGCTAAATAAATAAATAAACAACCACAAAAAAATAAAATAACAATTGCAAATTGTTTCGTAATATCAATGCCTGTGTCGTACTAAAAGTTCATTTAAAGGAGAAGGCATATTTAATCAGGGGTGCCAAAAGTTAGGCACCCCAAGTGATTATATACACTTACCTAACACCCGGGCCGGTGCACCTATCAGGAGAAAACTGCACCGTTCTGGGGATTCTTCCAGCGAGCACCACGGAGCAATCGGCTTCCTTCTTCTTCTTCTTTCTCAGCGCGGGTGCACATGCACAGTATCACAAACTTTAATGAAGAAGTCGAATATTTCATTCTACTGGAGTGATCAGCTTCCTTCTTCTTCTATCTCAAATTTCCAAGGGCAGACACATGTGCAGTAGAATGAAGACGACTTCTTTGTTAAAGTTTGGATTTTCACGTTAGTGAGCATATGCACCCGTGCGAAGAAAGAAGAAGCCGGAAGCAGATCACTCCATGGTGCTCGCTGGAATAACCAGTGCAGTTTTCTGCCTTAGGAGCACCAGCCCGGGGTTTCAGGTAAGTACATGCGATCACTTGGGGTGCTTAACTTTTGCCACCCCCAAGTAAAGCGTGCCTTTTTTTCTCCTTTAAAGGTGGACAGCCCCTTTAAAGGGCACCTGTCGGCCGAAAATATTTTCCTCCTTCAAAGGTGCGGGCTAATAGAGCCCACACTCTGGTTGGAGGTAACAGTAGTTTTTATTTTCTTTTTAAATTGCCCCCCGCCAGCACGAGGACACCCGCACCGAGAGGGAGCTCCTGGGTTTGAGCAGCCATGTTGGAGCATCTGCATGCGCATAAAGAGTAAATGCAGCAACTTGCTCATTAAGAGCATGTGTGTGTGTGACTTCAGAAGAGCGTAATGTGCATGCACTCTGCACAACATGGCTGCTCACACCGCTAGCTCCCTCTTGGTGTGAGTGTCCAAGCACAGGCCAGACAATTTAATAAAAAAAAACAAACTGTTACCCACAAATGGAGTGTGGGCTCTATTAGCCCGCACTTTTGGTGAAGAAAATATTTTTGGGCAACAGGCGGTATTTGTGTTTCTGTTATTTTGATGCTGCTGTATTTCTCCATTATGGGGGCGGCCAAACATGACACTCAATGCAAGTTTCCAAGGGTTTTCCTGTTGCTCAAATCCCCTTACACAGTTTGCATAATAGCCCCAGTGATTACACAGAGGGGTTATGTAATGCATTCCTAGAATAAGTACCTCGGTGCATGCCCTTACCTGCACTGGGATTTTAAAGAGCCAAGGGAGCATAAATAGTCAAAACACTACTACAGAATTCTACAGAGACAGATGCACAGACTATACACAACATAAAGCTCTGTTACCTGAACTCAGTGGCATGAGAAGGAATTTTGGAATGATAGGTATGTAGTGCTCCATGGGGGGGGGGCTTATAACCACTCTATAACAATTCTAAGGGTAGAGACACGCGCTGCGATTCGGGGAGATTAGTTGCCTGGCGACCTCTTCTTCGGGGCGACTAATCTCCCCGAACTGCCTCCCCTGCCTTCGGGCCGGCACTCGGAGTCCTTCATTTTCCGAAGTCGTGCTCCGAGTGCCATCCTGCATATTACATTGTAACCGGCGGGAGGCAGTTTGGGGAGATTAGTTGCCCCGAAGAAGAGGAGATTTGTCGCTGGCCGTCTAATCTCTCCGAATCTGAGCGTGTGCCATGACCCTAAAAGAATCGTCATCTATGAGCCCTTGAGCATTTCTCTCAATGGGGTCAATTTACAAGAGCTGGTAAAGGAAAATGCTTTAAAACAGTAGAGTAAACTTATAAGTGTTCCAACAAATACACACATTAAATATTCCACGCCTACCGACTAAAGAAAAGGGGCTGGTGGTTTTATGGGCATATTTATTATGCTGTGTAAAATAAAATTTGCAGAAAACAATGGTATAAAAAGATGAGTAAAATAAATGAAAAAAGGTGTGTTTAAATTTACATCATGCAAACGTCAGATTTGACGCTGTTATTTCAGCTGAAGTCACATAAGAAAAAATGTGTATTTTATGGTTTTTTTACACAGCGAAGAGTAGCGATATGTGGTGTATTATTCCGCCTTTTTACGCAGCATAATAAATATGCCCCTTAATGGAGAACTAAAGCTTATCTAAAGAAGTAGCTAGAAATGTTATACATTAGGTTTTGGGTTTCTGTACCAACCCAAGGCAACCACAGTCCTTTAGCAGTAAAGATCCGTGTCTCCAAAGATGCCCCAGTAGCTCCCCATCTTCTTTTCTGCTGATTCACTGCAGATGCTCTGTGCTGCTGTCACTTACTGAGCTTAGGGACCCACTCACAATATACAGTACACATAGAATAGAAATGTCACAATATAAGGCTGATTAGTAATTAATACAGATAATTACTACATGGCAGCACAGAAAACAGTGCAATTAGCATCAGAATTTAATAATCAGCCCTGTAGCATCAGCTTATATTACAGACCAACCTCATTTTCTGCTGGATAATTAGTGACGAGCCCTAAGCTTCGCTTCTCAACAGCTGCTCAGAGCCCACTGAGCATGTGAGTGTCACAGACACTTTCCAAGATGGTGACCCCCTGTGACAAGTTTTAAGTCCTGGATCTTTGCTGCTATTGACAAGCTGAAACTTTAGGCTGCTGCAATAAGTTCACTATATAAAACATGGCATTTTTAGCCACATTCATTTTTAGGGTTTAGTTCTCCTTTAATGTTGACGTAGCAGAGAATTTATCCTAGCTATAATTCGAAGGTCAGTTTTGCTGCCAAAATGTCATTGCCGCAATGAAAATGATGACATAACTGCTTACACCTACAATTAAAAATGTGGCAGCATTGCCATACCAACAACACTTATGCATTATAAAAGCTGAATTACCCCAGATTAGTTTTTCATCATGACATCAAATGAAAAAATGTACTCAAAATAAAAACTATAAAAAATATATATATATATTCAGTACCCACACTTATAGTTAATCTTGTCGTCAGCTTTTGCAATACTGGGGTGAGAACATGCCAACTTTGCTTTTCAGTGATTTTGGCCTGTTATTCCAGGCAGAGCTCCAATTTCTGTATTATATGTATTAGTTTAATGATTATATCAGTGTGCAATAGTCAGTAGCGACTCATTAGTGCATCAATATAGCATTTCCTGGTCATGGAGGCTGGGACGTATTAGTGACACGGCCAACAGGTTAATGCATTTGGACAATAAAAAAAATTAATAAAAGACTAATAGTGAAAATAATGAACTCTGGGCATTCTTTAGACCTTATTTCATATTAGCATTTATAGAGAAATAGGTTATAAAAATATCTAGGACTGGATCATTCTCACCCTAATGATATATTATTAGGCTAAAGTCTCTCATTAAGTTCGTCATAACTGCAAATGGAGCAGAACAAATGCAAATGAGCAGGAAGGGTAGAGACTGACAGGGGTTATTGTGGAAGGAAGGCAGAGTAAAATGGGTCGTTCCTAACATTGTTCATAAGAACAGAGTACTTTGATTAAAAAGTTGATTGGAGAGGGGAAAACATAAAGACAACAGAGAAGTGCAGACAATTATAGGCTGCTAAGCTAAATGATCTCAAATGCTTGGCAACCAAACCTGAAAGACGTGGGGGAAAAAAACTGAAATGACCATTGGAATGGATAAAAGAATAGCCAAAATGCCAAAAACTCAGCCAATGATCAGCTCGAGGAAGATCAAAAATTGTGTAAAGTTACCTGTGATACTGTCACAATTAGACGATGCCTATGTGAAGTCAAGCTATCGGCAAGAAGGCCCACCAAAGTCCCATTGCTGAAAAAAAGATGTGCTGAAGAGCTTACAGTTTGCCAAAGAACACATTGACTGGCACAAAGAAAAATGGATACAATGTAATTTTCCTACCGCACACCTGTAGTTCACCAGTCCTGCAATGGTGGTGCATTCTTCCGTTGACCTGGCCGGGTCCCCTAGCAACATACACGTATAGAAATGGATCCGCACACACTCGAGTTTATGCAGTTAGGGAATGCACCCCTTTTATTTTGCCACCAACCACAACAACGTTTCGGGGGGAAAACCCTTCCTTCATCACACATCGTTTCGTTGAGGGAACACCCTCCCGTCATCCAAGTGGATGAAGGGAGGGTGTTCCCCACCGAAATGTTGATGTGTTTGGTCGCAAAAATAAAAGGGGTGCTCAAGTGTGTGCGGATCTGTTTCTATACGTGTATGTCTAAAGAGAAATGGCACAACAGTTTGTGGACTGATGAAAACAAGATTGTTCTTTTTGGGTCTAGGGGCCACAGATGAACCCCAAAGACTGAATTCAAGTCACAGTACAGTGAAACATGGTGGCACAAGCATCGTGATATGGGGATGATTCTCATGTTGGGCCTATTTATCTCACACCAGGGATCATGGATCAGTTTCAAAACATCAAAATACTTGAAGAAGTCGTGGTTCCTTATGCCGAAGAGGAAATGTCCTTGAAATGGGAGTATTAACAACACAGCGACCCCAAACACACTAGTAAAAGAGCAACATCTTGATTCCAGACCAACAAGATTGATGTTATGGAGTGGCCAACACAATCCCCAGACCCTAATCCAATAGATTTTCAGGTGACAACAAAAATGCTGTTTATGAGGCAAAAGCAAGAAATACAGAAGAATTGTGGAATGTAATAGGTGCCAGAAGTTGGTGGACTCCATGTAACACAGATGTGCAGCAGTTCTCAGAAACACTGATTATATAACTAAATATTAGTTCAGTCATTTAAAGGAAAGCAAAAACATTTTTCAATTCAAACAGTGAATGAGTTTGTAAAGTAGAATGCAGACACTGCTATTTTTTGGAACAGCCTAATATTCCCTTTTCTTCGCTTTCTGTAAAGGAATAACACAAATTGGATCAATTTTTCTTCATACTTTTTGTTCCCAATGCATTTATGTGTATTAAAGCTATTATTTGATTTGATTCACTTTTTTAACCACACTGTTATTATTCTGAACACAACTGTCCATTCCCCAGAATATTGCCCTCAGTATTAATAGCTAGTGAATCTGCAGCAATTTGAGCATTGAGTATATGTAAGACTAAGGGAGCCTGCCAGTAACTGCCCTCCTCCATTAACCAGTGGCACTAGCACAGTAAAAGGTAACTGCTGTCAGTCCATGGCAGTCTGAAAATAGATTTTGATTCAAAGTTCCCTGTCTCCACTTCTTTTTGCTCTTTTCTTGCAGTTTAAATCAAGCAGTTACGTAATTAACTTGGGTTAAGTGTTATTGTTTGATCGTTCAATGTGATCCCTCACCCTCAGGCTGACAATCAGAGACTTATTCTGTAGGAAGGCAAGCCAAAACTTCCAAATTCATTCCTTTACTGGTGGTCTTATGCCTTTACAAAATAGATTGCAATCTTGGATATTGCCCCCCCCCCCAAAAAAAAAAGCTAACGGGGGACAACAACCAAGCAGAGAGGCTCCAGACAATTAAACTATGACATAAGGTAAAATATCCACATGGAATGGAAGAAAATAAATGGACTTTCAAAGAACTATGTGCAAATGTGGGATTATACAGTAGCTCTTAGTGTGAATAAAGTAATAAGATGATTAAAGGGATACTGTCATGGGGAAAAACATCTTTTCAAAATGAATCAGTTAATAGTGCTGCTCCAGCAGAATTCTGCACTGAAATCCATTTCTCAAAAGAGCAAACAGATTTTTTTATATTCAATTTTGAAATCTGACATAGGGCTAGACATATTGTCAATTTCCCAGCTGTCCCAAGTCATGTGACTTGTGCTCTAACAAACTTCAATCACTCGTTACTGCTGTACTGCAAGTTAGATTGATATCATCCCCTCCCTTTTTCCCCCCAGCAGCCAAACAAAAGAACAATGGGAAGGTAACCAGATAACAGCTCCCTAATACAAGATAACAGCTGCCTGGTAGATCTAAGAACAACACTCACTCAATAGTAAAAACCCATGTCCCACTGAGACACATCCAGATACATTGAGAAGGAAAAACAGCAGCCTGCCAGAAAGCATTTCTCTCCTAAAGTGCAGGCACAAGTCACATGACCAGGGGCAGCTGGGAAATTGACAAAATGTCTAGCCCCATGTCAGATTTCAAAATTGGATATAAAAAAATCTGTTTGCTCTTTTGAGAAATGGATTTCAGTGCAGAATTCTGCTGGAGCAGCACGATTAACTGATGCGTTTTGAAAAAAACATGTTTTCCGATGACAGGATCCCTTTAAGTTCAAACTAAACATTTAAGCAGATCCTGGTTCATTGCTCTTAAACTTACACTCAGAGCAGAAATTGAATGAAACTGAGGTTTGCTGTCTAATGCCGTATGAGTTGAAGTTTGACTTACAACGAAAAACAATCACCAGGATGCATCTAATCAAGGCCAATTTTTGTTAAAGTGCCAGGACAGGCTAATAAAGGGAGAACATCCGTATGGAGGCTTCGTACAATGTGTTCCCTTTCCTTTCTCTCCCATTCACTGGCATGAATACAAGAACACACCCTAAATCTGAATAGCATTACACAAACTCAATTCTGTAAAATTTCACTTGCATCAGCTTTCTTGCTTATTGTTGGAACGGTTGTCACCCACGTCTGGCTCCACAGAAAAGGAGAGTGTTTAAGACTAAGACTAGTGATTAGACCTGTTGTTAGCTGGGAGCACAATAGGTGTTAATTTATAGCATTATTAAAAGCCTCAGGCCCAAGTGGTATTTCTTCGCAGCACATAAAACCTCCCCAAGACACAACGCACCCGCATTTAATCACTGTGACAGCTGTTGTGAACTTTGCAAAGCTCTGAACTCACTGGATGTAACATAGGAGAGAATATGTAAAGAGTTCTTGAGACTGCACTTTATGGTGACAGAGTAATGGAGGAAAAAATATAAAATAACTTGTTATATATAGATATCAACTTACCTCTATGCTTGACAATACAAAGGGTTACTAGATCCAACGTTGCAATAACATGAAAAATCCACTTTCGAACAAAGCAGAATGATCCCTCTCTTGCTCTGCACAGATTTCAGGGCAGTCATTACCCAGTTTGTATAAAGTACTGTCCCCTTGTTATCCTTGGGCAACAAACCACTTTGCAGGAATGTTACTTAAGTGAATCGTTCATGGAACAGAACATATATTTTCAGGGGGAAAAAAAAAAAACATTCAAGCAAAAAACTAGAAAAGGAAAATAAGTCTACCTGGCATACCATGGCTAGGGATGAGCAATTTTTTTTGCGGTGTTTTGCCCTGGAAATGACGCCCATAGACTTCAATGGGAGAAAAAAAATGTTGCGAGTCAAAAACAAATTTGCCACGTGTCAAAAAAAAAAAAAAATGTCGCCCATAGACTTTAATTTGTTTTGGTGAACTTTTGGCAAAGCAAAACGGGTTCAATTTGCCCATCCCTAACCATGGCCTGTACAAGAACCATAATTCTTCTTGCCTTTGTATGGTCATAGAATCCTACAGTACATATATTTAGTTTTACAAAAGACCATCTGCAATTTATGCCTCTTTTATTCATGCTATTTAAAGTGTTCCACCAAACGTGAACACATGATTACACAAAGCCCATTCCCTTTCCACATTAAACTGACTAAAAGGAGACACAACATACAGCATCACACCTGCATTTGGACTCTCAGCATCTTGTCACGAGAATAGGCAACAAGGGAAACAATGGGCTCCATTAACTCATGGAATGCACCCAAAAGCCACGACACAGGGAGACATATGAGTAAATTCCAGGGTGTAAGAGCCTCAGGGTCAAGCCTTTAGTAAACATGTCACACACAGTTTACCTTCTCAAATAAAGAGCTGGTTGAGATGCTCTAAGTGCAAGGCTAATGTAAAATAAATGGATATTTAGGACAAACTGTATGTTCAGATTCTCTTAATTCAACCGTTTCCTTGTACAGGTTTGGGATCCATATAACAGAAACCCGTTATCCAGAATCCTCCGAATTACGGAAAGGCCGTCTCCCGCAGACTACATTATAATCAAATAATCCAATTTTTAATCCTTATTGGAGGCAAAACCAGCCTATTGGGTTTATTTAATGTTTACATGATTTTCTAGTAGACTTGAGGTATGAAGATCCAAATTGTGGAAATATCCGTTAAAAACCCAGGTCCCGTGCATTCTGGTTAACAGGTCCCATACCTGTACTTCCTGGGACATTAAAGCAAAATGTCCCTTCTGCTTCATCAAATGAAAAGAACAGGAGATGTAATACAAGACAGAACATTACCCCTCTCGGTTGTCCCCTTACAAAAATATTCAGCCATTTTGATAAAAAAAAAAAAAGAACAAATTTAAAAACACAACCAATCCCAAGCATCACTATTTTATATAGAATAACAAAAACACTTTATCCAGAAAGCTCTCAATTACGGAAAGTGTCTCACAGACTATATTTTATCAAAATTTTTTAAAAGGGATTTCCTTTTTCTCTTTAATAATAAAACAGTACCTTGTACTTAATCCAAACTAAGATATAATTAATCCTTATTGGAATCAGAAAAAGTCTATTGGGTTTATTTAATGTTTATATTATTTTCTAGTAGATTTAAGGGATGAAGATCCAAATAATGGAAAGATCAGTTATCTGGAAAACCCCAGCTCCTGAGCATTCTGGATAACAGGGACCCTACAGTGACTCTAGTCGCTGACCTGGAATAAGGTTAGCACCCCATCAAACTTAAAAGGAAATCAAATTTCAACGTCAAATATGGGAATCCATGTATATTTGTATAGATATCTTTATTCAAAGAAGGCTCAGCTTATTATATCCTTCTGTATCATATTTTGTAACAGCTACTAGACACCTTTTTACGGAAAACGACTTTGGAATGGCTGTGATCGGCTGCAGTGCACGTTATAGTGGTGTCGAGTGCATCCTAGCCTTTCTGGGGGAGGGGGTAGAAAAATATTATAACAGAGAACCTAATGAGAGTTTTCTGTACATCAGTGATATGCATTTAAATAGGTCTCCCAGTAGATTCAGATGAGATAAAAAAAGACAGGAGGGTATTAAACATAAAACTTTACATCATTGGTTAATAGTAGTTTCAATGGCTCAGATTCACAAATACTTAACAGAGTCGCCTCCATATAAATCAGGGATATCAAGTGACTTGCCCTCCCAGGGTCATATTTATTAAAAGGGTGAACAATCAACTCATACGAAGAAAATTCCAAAATTCTGTACTTGTGAATAGAGCTGGGATGACCCCCATTTCTGACGAGAGCTTTGTTCCTCCTTTGATAAACACACCTCGAAATGAGGAGGAAAAGCCATATATGACAGCTTAAAGGACCAGTAACATAAAAAAATGTGTTTCTTTTAAACGAAAAAAAATAACACCAAGACAGTTTTCACTTTTATTTCGCAAAGATTTTATTGCGCTCCTCTTCCAAAACGGCCACAGAGCAACGATCCATTGCGTGGCGCTCAATTTCTCCTCCCTGGCTATCTCTTATAGAAGGCAGGGAGGAGAAATCCAGCGCCGCACAATGGATCATCGCCTTGTCGCCCTTTTTTGAAGTGGAGCACAAGCAGAGAATCCATTTTTTTACCTTACTATTTAATGACTGCAGTTATGAATGTGAAACCCCTATAAATAAATGGAGATATATGTATATATTCATAGGCTGTGAACATTTTTTGGGGAGTGAAAGATTTACAGTATAAATACTACAGTAGTAGTAGTATATACTACAGGCCATATAGCATAATAATACATCAACAGATATTTAAATTTGCCAATATTAGCTTACGGACATACTACAGGGAACAACTGTATAAATTTTGGATTCGGCCAAACCCCAGAATCCTTCACAAAATATTCGGCCAAACCCCCAAATCCTTCCCAAAAGATTTGGCCGAATAACAAACCGAATTTGCATATACAAATTAGGGGTGGAAAGGGGAAAACATTTTTTACTTCCTTGTTTTGTGACAAAAAGTCATGCGATTTCCCTCCCCGCCCTTGACTTGCATATGCAAATTAGGATTTGGTTCGGCCGTGCAGAAGAATTTGGCCAAATCCGAATCCTGCTGAAAAAGGCCAAATCCCAAACCGAATTCTGGATTCGGTGCATCCCTAGTATAAATAATACTAATCTAGCTTCTACCCAGAATTTTGTGATGCCAACACAATATGGAAGCTCAGAAGCTCCAATGAGGAAGCAGATGTTCATGTTCTAAGTATCTTTATTAAGATGATTTTTTTGTGGCTTTGCTTTTATTTGTATTTGGTAGTTGCGTTAAATTATATTTTAGTGCCAATGTCAAAAAAGGGGCAACAGGACCCTAAACAACCAGGCTGCAAAGCTGCTGAGCAAAGCACTAAATTGTTGCTTTAAAAAAGTATGAAAGGGAAGGAAGTTGCCACTTAGAGCAGTGAAGCCGAGTTTTAAGCCGATCATGGAATAAGCATGCTGCCAAGCTTGGGGCTAAGCAATATACCAGTGGTGTAACTAGATGGGCCCCACAGCAAATTCATTTTAGGCCCCCCAACATAACCAGAGATTGTCCTTTTTACCAATATATGTTGTAATGGCTCATATTTAGTGCCCCTATACTTCCTGGCCCCGCTCCCTAATCAGCTTTATATTGACATTTCTATTCTATGTGTACTGTATATTGTGAGTGGGTCCCTAAGCTCAGTAAGTGACAGCAGCACAGAGCATGTGCAGTGAATCAGCAGAAAACAAGATGAGGAGCTACTGGGGCATCTTTGGAGACACAGATCTTTACTGCTAAAGGGCTGTGGTTGCCTTGGGCTGGTACAGAAGCACAAATCACCATGTATATTTCTATCCTACTTCTTAGTTTTCCTTTAACCCCTTTGATGTACATTCTTTACAATAACCTTTTAACAACCAGGGATCATAAAAACTATGGTGCTGGTATAAAAAAAAGCACCAACGTGTCAGCGCCATTGATTTTTTTGGTCCTGGTTTGCACTTTAATCTATGTTGCACCGTATGTTTATATTCAGAAAAAGGCAATGAATTAAAAAAAACTATAAAAAGGAAATAATGAAGACCAATGAGACAGTTGCTTAGAATTAGCCATTCTATAAGATACTAAAAATTAACTTAATGGTGAACCAACCCTTTAACCTTTTCATTTTACTTCATCAGACTTTACCACTCTTAAAGCATCACAGGTCAGTTCCATTCTAAACCATCACTTCATGCCAGGCCCTGAAATCCATTCTTTCAATAAGCAGAGGTCTGGGACGCCAGGCTTAGGGGGGTGCAACGAGAATGTTATCACAGTTGGGCTCATTTATAAACACTAGGCCAATTTGCAAATGGGTGGAAAACCACAGTAACCAATTAGTGATTGCTTTCAGTGTTCAACCTGCAGCCGTCTGAAAATAAGCTGAATAATTGGTTGCTATGGGTTACTGCCCATGTGCAAATTTGCTCAGGGTTAATAAATGAGCCCCCCAATAGTGTGCATGCAATGCCAGAGACTAGCAGGAAGCAAATGACTGGACAGAACCCTGGATGTTTTTAAAGTGATACAGACATAGTACTTTATAAAACCCATATTTGGTCAGAACCACTTAAAGTGATAGTGACCCAATTTGGGTCAGTATCACTTTATGGCCTTCCAGTTTAAGAGGGCATCAGCCTTCAGCCTTGGAAAGCTTTGGTAATGGTACATGTGATTGTTAATCTGTATTATTGTTGGTACTTTTGTCGGGGATGTACAGACAGTGCTCCCCCAGCTCTTGCTGATTTATTACAGATTATAGGGGAGTGCTTAGGGGGGTTGCGGGTTAACATCGGATAAATGGCACACTTTCTACCAGGGATGCACCGAATCCAGGATTCGGTTCGGGAGTTCGGGATTCGGCCTTTTTCAGCAGCATTAGGATTCGAACGAATCCTTAATTTGCATATGTAAATTAGGGATTGTAGGGAAATCACAAAAGAATAATTTTTTCAACTTTTTCCTTTCCTGCCCCTAATTTGCATATGCAAATTAGGATTCAGATTCGGTTTGGTCAAATCTTTCACCAAGGATTCAGCCGAATCCCAAATAGTGGATTCGGTGCATTCCTACTTTCTACATTGTCCTCAATATCCTTGGCATTAATAATGGCCCTCCAGATGGACATCACTGACGGAGAATATTATACAGCAGAGCAACCAATGTATCATGTTTTATGGAACAGGTCGCACACTTATATTCACTAGTCTTAGCCTTGAAACTCACACTTTCGTGCACGCACAAGATCTGGCTCATTAAAAACCATCTGGACCAGCAATAAACCTAAAAAAAGACTATCATGGTTTGTAAACAAATAAATATGAAATATCACGAAGAACCATTAAAACCAATATTTGTAGAAGAATGTCCAAGCTGATTGCTTTTAAATGAATAGTTCAAGAGAGAATAAAGGACAACAAATAAACACATGAAGCAGCTCGTAGATAAGTGATATGTAGAAATGTATCACGGTGAAGGGCTCGGTCTGAGTAAATTACAGCCATATCTCCAAGTGTAGAGAAGGTTACCATTCGGCAACCAGTCTGTATAAAGTTGCAGTAACAGGGTACAAAGAGTGAGAAAACAATCAGTAATAACATGTAATCCAATTCATAACGGTGAAATATCACATGGCAGTTAAGAATAGAGGAGGTGCTCTTAACAGTCGGGCCCGGTGAAGCCTTTGGTCCTTTCATTGACTTCTGTCCCATATTTTTAGGTATTTCAGAGAATGCACCAAAATTGTTTGGTTGGTCGGTGGGAAGTCCATGTCCCGTGCTGTATCCTCATGACAGGGCCTTGATTAGATAGAGTTTTTCCCCTTGCTCACTGGTGAAAATTGGGGCCTTTTTGTAATGTTCTACCAACTCCTCCAGGCTGGAAAACTTGCGCTGGCCAATGCAGTACACACAGTCTTTCATCTGCACTTTGAAATGCTTGTTTTTGCCTTGTGCTTTCAGTGAAACAGAAAAGTCATTCGGCTTTAAAACAAAAACAGAAACAATATCGTTACTATATGTAAGGGAGCAACATTGAACATTTTGTTAAAGGGGTTGTTCACCTTTGTGTAGAGAAGGGGTGCCCAAAAGGTTGATCGGGATCTACCAGTAGACTTTTAGCTGGCGATCAATAGATCTCAAGACACTGTCAACAAATAGCTTGTCTAAATCACCCTCCTATTTCATGCTTTTCAAACAGATATTTATTATTTTAAGGTCACATAAGAAATAGTTGCTTGTTGAACATAGCAATATAAATTCTCTCATAAATCAATGTATTTCCCATGGAACAAAATACTAACAATTATGTAGATCATAATGGGACAATAACACTAAACGTAGACCTCGAATTAATAAAGTATGGGCACTCCTGATGTAGAGAGTGATATTATGAGACAATTTGCAATTGGTTGTCAATTTTTATTAAGATTTTTGAGCTGTTTAGCTCAACAGCTCTCCAATTTGCATTTTAAGCAATCTGGTAGCTAGGGTCCAAATGGCCCTAGCGACCATGTATATATTTGAATAAGAGACTGGAACGTGAATAGGAGAGGAGCTTACTAGAAAGATGAGAAATAAAAGTTAAAAATAACAAAACATTTGTAGCCTTACAGATCATTTGCTTTTTAGTTGGGGTCAGCAACGCTTAATTGAAAGCTTGAAAGAGTCAGAAGAAGAAGGCAAATAAATATACAATTATAAAAAATAAATAATGAAAACCAATTGAAAAGTTGCTTAGAATTGGGCATTCTATAACATGCTAAAAGTTAACTTAAAGGAGAACTAAACCCCCTATTGTGACAAGTCCCCACAGGCCCCCCTTCCTGCCTCCCCCTGTACAATCTTACCCCTGAATTCTGTCCCCTCTAGAAATAGCGACTGCACATGCAGAGTGAGCGCAGCGGAGCTCACTGGCGTCATCTTCTTCTCTTTGGTGAGCGGAGTATTGGTGCATGCGCAGTTGGAGTAATCTTCTGGTTAGCGCCGAAAGAAACAAAAATTGCCAAAGGGGCGGAAGAAGACACGAAGATTACCGAAGAGAAGAAGATGGTGCCCATGAGCTCCACTGCGCTCACTCTGCATGTGCAGTTGCTATTTCTAGAGGGGTCAGAATTCAGGGGTAAGACTGTGCAGGAGGGAGTCAGGGAGGGGGCCAGCAGGGACTTATCACAATGGAGGGTTTAGTTCTCCTTTAAAGATGAACCATCCCTTTAACACAAACACAGGATTTCATTGCCTGTCACCACATTTATAAAACTTACATTTATAAAACTCTGCACCCCAATATGTTACACACCAGTAGCTCCAAAAAACAATTTCCTGTAGAATTCAATATAAACCATTGCTTTTCTGCACATGTAAAATACAACATGGCCAGCCCCAAAGCACACAGTTATTCAGGCAGCTGTTCCATGTAGGAGATCTACACAGTTACTAAGCAGGGGGTCCAGGGGCAACTTGATAATAAAAAGGTCATAGATTTATAGTCTTGATTTATAGGGGACTAGTCACACATTCCTGTTAAAATTGGAACATGTCACCATCTCTTTAATGACTCTAGGAACCTAAGAGATGAAGACATATTAAACAAGAGAATCTATTAATAGTTTGTGTTAAAGGAACAGTTCAGTGTAAAAATAAAAATGGGGTAAATAAATAGGCTGGGCAAAATAAAAAAAATGTGTAATATAGTTAAGCAAAAATGTAATGTATAAAGACTGGAGTGACTGGATGTCTCACAGAACAGAACACTACTTCCTGCTTTTCAGTTCTCTAACTCTGAGTTTGTCAGTGACTATAAGGGGGGCCACATGGGACATAACTGTTCAGTGAGTTTGCAATTGATCCTCAGCATTCAGCTCAGATTCAAAAGCAACAGTTATGGCCCATGTTCCCCGACTCAAGTCACAGATTGGTTACTTCCTGGTAACCAATCAGTGGAAACCAAGAGAGCTGCAACGCAGGAAGTAGTGTTCTGGCTATTATGTTAGACATCCAGTCACTCCAGCCTTTATACATTACATTTTTGGATAACTAACTATATTAGAAACATTTTTTATTTTGCACAAACTATCTATTTACACAGTTTTTATTTTTACACTGAACTGTTCCTTCAACACACAGACAAAAAAAAACCTAACCCAATATAGCCAAGTGTACAGCGGGGAAGCTACATTATTTGTGGTCTATTTTAACTCATTCAATCTTGCTAGTTGACTGGATAATAAATCCCAATGCGGAGAAGAGTATTTGGCTCAGATAAACTAACAACAGATATGAATGTGCTAATAAACATTTCAAATACTAAGTGGCTATGTTTCTGGAGAAGATGAGAACTTCCTCTTAAAGGTACAGTAACCCAAAAAATAAGTGCTTTAAAGTAATTAAAATATAATGTACTGCTGCCCTGCACTGGTAAAAGTTGTGTTTGCTTTAGAAAGACTACTATAGTTTATGTAAACAAGCTGCTGTGCAGCTAAGGGGGCAGCCATTCAAGCTAAAACAGGGAGAAAGGACACAGGATACTTGGCAGATAACAGATTTGTTCTGTAACAGGATACAATGGTATTCTACAGAGTGCATCTGTTATCTGCTATGTAACCTGTGCCTGTAAAGGTTGCCCTCATGGTAGTTTCTTTATATAAACTTTTCTGAAGCAAACATGCCAGGTGTACCAGTGCAGAGAAAAAGTACATTATATTTGAATGATTATTTTTTGGCGTTACTGTTCTTTTCCGGTAGCCATACATGTGGGGGCAAATTTACAAAAAGGCGAAGTGGCTAACGCATTGAAAATTCACCAGCGTGACGTCATTTTGCCACTTCACCGATTTACTAATGAGTGCTGGCGTAAATTCGCTAGCGAAGTGGACCTACTCTAGCACTACTTCACAACCTTACGCCAGCCGAAGTTGCGCTATGGCAAAGGGACGCAACTACGCTAATTTACTAACTTGCGCATTTTACTGAATGTTACTGCTTGTGCCAGACTTGCCTTCACCCCCTCAGACCAGGTGAAGTGCAATAGAGCATCGCTAGCTTCGCTTTGCTTGATGAAGTAACGCTAGCGAAACTTCGCTACCTTTCGATTCCCTGAGTGCAACTTCAGATTCGAAGGCATCGCTAGACTATTTTGGTGCTTAAAGGAATAGTTCAGTGTGAAAATAAAAACCGTGTAAATAGGCTCTGCAAAATAAAAAATGTTTCTAATATAGTTAGTTAGCCAAAAATGTAATGTATAAAGGCTGGAGTGAACAGATGTCTAATAAAACAGCCAGAATCCAACTTCCTGCTTTTCAGCTCTAAAACTCTGAGCTATTCAGCGACTTGAAGGGGGGCCCCATGGTACATTTCTGTTCAGAGAGTTTGCAATTGATCCTCAGCATTCAGCTCAGATTCAAGAGCAACAGAAATGACCCATGTGCCCCCCCCCTCAAGTCTCTGATTGGTTACTGCCTGGTAACCAGGGTAACCAGTCAGTGGAAACCAAGAGAGCTGAAAAGTAGTGCTCTGACTGACTTGTTATACATCAAATCACTCCAGCCTTTATACATTACATTTTTGGCTAACTAACTATATTAGAAACATTTTTTATTTTGCACAGCCTATCTATTTACCCAGTTTTTATTTTTACACTGAACAATTCCTTTAATGAATTTGCCCCTTGGAGAGCAAGTTCACCAAATGATCTTTCTCCGATTTGACAACCTTGAGGTGAGCTATATAAGGCCAATCACAACGACGGGAATATTGGCGGTCGGAGCGAGGACTGCATCAATGAATGCGGTCCTCACGCCACCTTGCTTTTTAAACCTGTCCGGTCAATATTTTCATCCAGATATTGGATGGAAAAGCAGTCGACAAAGCCCATACACAAGCCAATAAGCTGCCAACTCAGATTCCTTGCTGACATATTGACTTTACTGTTTTACTGTTTGTATTTCTCTTTAGAGACTCAAGGGGAAACACAATGAAAGCCTTGACCTGCTAAGTAAACAAAAAAGGCATGACTGCAGTGTTTCACTTTCCCTGTGTGCCATTAAGAAAATTTGGTGGTCATAACTTAGGGCAGTTGCACACGGTAAAATACGTGATTTTTTTAGATGCGACTGCGGGCGACAAATCTCCCGAAAATGCCTGCCCTTAGGCTATTACCAGACAATACAGATTCTCGGCAAGGTGTAAAATCTGCTGGCCGACTACCAGTGGCATAACTACAGAGGAAGCAGACCGCACGTTTCTCCACAGTCCGAGATCCACAATCATCTGGCTCTAACTTTAGTAATTTTACTGTTCCAGGGTTAAACACAACAGTAAAGCTGGTCAAGCACAAGTTATCCGCTCGCTTGGCAAACATATCCTTGCCCCATTAAATCATCCAAATGGTGGGCCACATTGGACTGATCTCTGAACTACTGTGAAAAGAACTGCTACCATATGGCCACCTTAACAACAGAAAACGTTCTAATAAAATACCTTAAAAATGGCACTGCTGCATATACTCCAAATAAAGAAGAAGCAACCCCATAACACTAGATAAATGGTGTTTTAATTAGAGGTATAAAATGTATACTTTCTGCTTATAACAGATTCAGGAGAAAACCTAAAGCACATAAATATAACTAATGGCTTCCCACTTATTACTGTTCTCACAAAAAATATATCTGGTCAGCATAGAACTGAAACATTAAGAGGGTTATTTAGAAGTAATCAACTAGGGTAAAAACCAGGGTAAAATCACCTAACAAGCACTTTCACACAAAGCAAAAGGTGGGGGAATTCAGAGCATTATTAGCACCATGTGTTTAAGATACAGTAGAACCAGGGAAAAAAATGGCGTAAAATCCAGGAAAATGTAAAACCAAGGAAATGTATTATGCATAATATACAGGTGGGACCAAAAAACAACAATGTAAAATTTGGGAAAACTTAAAATCAGGGGATGTAAAATTGAGGTTTCACTTTACTTGAAGGGCAAAGTTTGGACATTTTGTCTGCTCTTTTTGAGGAGCAAAACTCCTGCCCTTACATCAGGTGTGAAATAAATCTGTGGTGCAAACTAGACTTTACTGGGAAACCATACATGCTTTTTCATCTATCTTTTGTGTAAAAGCATTAGAAAAATTATATAAAGTCTTGTAGTCTTGTATGGTCGATTTGTAGCTTTTGTTTAGATGTCCAATAAGTTAGTAGGCATATCACTGCCATTAAGTTCTACAGAAGAAAATCATTGCTTGCCTTACACTATTAACACTTTGCGGGGTTATGTATTCCAAAGTATAAAAATATATACCTACCGAAGATTCACTGTCCCTGATAAGGAAATCGCCTTCATTTCCTCGTTCGTTGAGAGCCATTTCTGCTTGATGCCTTGTCACCTTTCCATAATACCATGGATTCCCTGCAAACCTTCCAGATACAGAAGGTCCAATGTAGTCACAACGTGGTGGTAAAGGCTCAACACTTGGAGTGGGCTGAAAGTTCTGCATTATAGTAACATAGTTCTTTGGTACCAAACCCACAAGGCCGTTACTCTTCCGACATTTCCACCACTCAGGGTCATTTTCTGGCTTCTCGATCACATCCATGACTTCTCCTTTCTCAAAGTTGAGCTCTTCCTCATTAGAGGAACTAAATGGGTATAAAGCCTGGACCACATGAAGTGATCGCCCATTGTTAAGATTGTTGACAACAGCCGCCAGTTTCTCAGTCAATGTGCCAACTTGGTCTCCGGAAGGGCTGTCGTTCTCTTCTGTTACATAGTTTGAAGGAAACCATCCTACACGTCCATTGTAGCTCCCCCTCCACCAGCCGTCGCTGCACTTTTCCATAACAATGACCTTGGTGCCCTTCACCAGGGAGAGCTCGTCCTCCCTCTCTGCGGTGTATGTAAACTTCACATAAGCTGGCAAGTTCAGGTCATACAGCCGTTCAGCATCTGGCAACCCATCATCTGCTGTAGAAGCAGAGTCAGGCATACTTTGTTTACGCTTTACTTTGCCAATACCTGTTAAAGGAGAGTTAAAAGAAAAAGTCAACATACAACTGCAAAGTAATTCAAACCATTCTGTAAAAATAATTCAATTGTTTTAGGAAAGACAACAGAAGCTCAGCATTCACAATAAGTGAATAAAACCTTCGTCAATTGAGTCTTAACTGTTATGTTGAATTTTGCAAAAATAAATAAATTAGGTTACGGTGCAAATTGTTGCATTGACAAGAAAATTAATAATTGTGGTCAGGCATATGGGTGCATCATACTGCTCAGGTTTATTTTATGTGGGTAACTAGTAATTCTGTCCATATTTACTGACCCAAATATCGCAGCTGTGTTTTCAGTTATGACTGGTACCACCCCGTTTTCCAATAATATTTTCAAACTTTTACTAGCCACAAAAAAAAACATTAGGCAACAAACAAAATTAGTTTTAAAGGTGGCCATAGATTGAAAGATCAGCTTGTTCGGAGAGCCCACCAAACAATCGACCTTTCATCGTTTTGCCAACCTTAAGGTTAGTGATATCGGGTTGATCCAATTGTTTTGCTCTAGGGCCAAACGATCACATCGCTATGATAGGGATACAGGCTGTCGAGACAAGGACCTCATCAACAAGCCTGATGCGACCTTATGCGATTTTGGCATTGGGCAGATTTTCGTCAAGATATCAGTTGGGTAAACCCACCAGAGGGCCCCATATGCAGGCTGCCAAATCGGTCCATCAGCAGCTTTTATTGGCTTGTGTATGGCTACCTTTAGTCTGGTTGTGGCAAGTCAGTCTAACATGAGTAGTGTAAACCTTCGAGTAAGTCATTACCTTTTTTTTTTTTTTTGCAGAGATCAACAACTCACTTTGACCTAACTTTCACTTTGACTGCTTCTGAAAGGGGTGGTTCACCTTATCGTTAACTTTTTATATGTTATAGAATAATCGATTCTAAGCAACTTTTCAATTGGTCTTCATATTTGCCTTTTTCTTGTGACTTTTTCCAGCCTTCAAATGGGGGTTACTGACCCCATCTAAAAAACAAACACTCTGTAAGGCTATACATTTATTGCTATTGCTATTTTATATTACTCATCTTTCTATTCAGGGCCTCTCCAATCCATATTCTGGTCTCTTATTTAAGTAAAATGTATGGTTGCTTTACCCTAGTAACCAGATTGTGGAAATTGCAAACTGGAGAGCTGCTGTTAAAAAAGCTACGAATAATAGAAAATGAAAACCAATTGCATATTGTCTCAGAATACCAGTCTCTACATCATACGAAAAGTTCACACAATGGTGCACAACCCCTTTAAAACTTGAAAAATGACAAAACATCAGTCACAGAAAAAGTGGAATAGCTCAATTGTCACAGCAATTTTTAAACATAAGTCACAGTAATATCAAAAATATCTGTAACACATGTTGGCCTTTCTACTCCCTAATAACAGATTTTTTCTCCCAATTAAATTTTCTAAGCAATTGTTTTCAGACAAGTTTCGGATAACTCAGAGAGGTAGATTTATTCCGTTTCAAATTTCAAGTTTTTTGTTGTTTTTTTATCCTAAAAAAATCTCCCCAAACTGCCTCCTCATGGCTATAATCTAAATGGCCAGAGGGATGGCACTCAGAGTGCTTTGTTTTCTGAAAGTCACCCGTTCCTCGCGAGGCAACTTCGGGCGAATTCGGAAAACGAAGCGGGCGACTAAATCTCCCCAGAATCTGAGCGTGTGTCTCTGCCCTAAGAAGTGATCTGGTCATTCAAACAGTTCAAACATACTGGGGAGAATACATTTGTATCTTTGCGGCCGGATGCCCTTCAGCTGTTTAACATTGGGCTTTTGGAATCATTTCAAACATTCCATCCTGAAGCTTTCATGTCATTTTCCTGTTGTGTACAGTGGCATCCTGCTTCTATTCTCTGCAAAGAGTAATCCCTTTCTAACAGGCCCTGCAAGTCTCGTACAAGCTGCAGCTGTGCAAAGTTTACCAAAATGTGATGCTCGAACACTGAAGTGACAGAGCACAGATTTTTTGACAACAAAAAAACCAAAACAATGACTGTACCTGCCTTCTGTTAAAATCAGAAGTCAAAGAATTGTGAGCAACGTGTACAAATAATAATAATAAATATACATGTAACAATGCAGAATGGCACACTGGAATTAAAGTCCGAATGGTAAAACCTAAAAAAAATACTACATTTTTTTTTACTTAGTCAACCCCTAAATCCTTGAAAGCAGTGGGTGTGCTACACCCTATAAAGGCTCGATTATGGTGTAGGGGTGAAAACCCACTTGTCTGTTTGGCCCCGGGTAGCAAATTATGTAACACATAAGAACGCCCCATCTTTTTCAAAGGGGTTGGCAAGTCCGAGTGCACAACACAGACCATATATATGGGACATTTTTAATTTCATTAATTAAACACAGCGGGCAACTTTACGGTTGTAAACCAAGGGTGAATAAGTTGCAGCACTCCGGCGGTTCTGTCGCACTCCATTAACCACAGTCAAAGTTTAACAGAAGTGGTCGGCTCATGAGGTTTCCATTATTAAAATAATTATCATCTTTTTCTCTGTAGACATCCAGACATCCACATGGAAAGCTTTTCTGAGGCATCAAACAGGACCAATCAGCGCAACATATATTTAAATGTACCTTATCATTATAATGACATGTAATTAAAGGGACAATGTCATGGGAAAACATGTTTTTTTGCAGTTAATCGTAGGGATGCACCGAATTCAGGATTCGGTCCAGGATGCAGCCTTTTTCAGCAGGATTTGGAATCAGCTGAATCCATCTGCCCGGCCTAACTGAATCCAAATTCGATCGCACGACTTTTTCTCACAAAACAAGGAAGTAAAAAATGTTTTCCCCTTTCCACCCCTAATTCAGCAGAATCTTCTGCGAACAATGTGGGGGGTCGGCCGAATCCAAAATAGTGGATTCGGTGCATCCCTAGTGATTTTTATGTAATGTATAAAGACTGGAGTGAAAAGCAGGAAGTTGGGCGATGTTCTGTTATGTTAGACATCCAGTCACTCCAGTCTTTATACATTACATAAAAATCACCAAGACAAATTAAACTTTTAAACTTTAAAATCACAAAGTCTTTATTAAGAAATAACTTACCGAAACTCTGCTTCCGCTCCTCTTCAGAAAAGGCAACACGGCAATGATCCATTGTGCGGCACTCAATTTCTCCTCCCTGGCTATCTCCTATAAGGAAGGCAGGGAGGAGAAATAGAGCGCCGCGCGATGGATCGCTAGTTCACTTTCTGAAGAGGAGCACAAGCAGAGTTCGGTAAGTTATTTCTTAATAAAGACTTTAACGTTTAATTAGTCTTGGTGGTTTTTTTTTGTTGGATGTATACTAACGGATTTTTAAAAGAAATTTTTTTGATGTTACTGGTCCTTTAACAGGAACAATTTCTGTATCTCTAACAAAATATCAGAAATTGTGCGACGGACACAATTACGCTGGCATAATGGTAAAGAATGTTGCACCACTCTCACTTTGTAATGATGGGTAAACTTGATGTAATGTCTTATAACTGAACTGGTGAATGAATAGGCTTTATATCCTTTAATGCAATGCCTACTAATATCAGTGAGTGAATTGTATCTTCTCAAGCTCACTGCACCCCCATTCTGATGTAATGTATAACTTGTATTCATTCCCCAAGTGGTCACTGCTCCTAAAATGTTTAAAAGAACAGCAACATCAAAGAATGAAAGTGTTTTAAAGTAATGAAAATATCATGTAGTGTCGCCCAGCACTGGCAAAGCTGAAACTCTACTATAGTTCATATAAACAAGCTGCTGTGTAGCAATGGTGGAAATTGAAAAATGTCAATATGGCACAGGTTAAATAGTGGATAACAGATAACACCATTATGTACTACAGAGCTTATCTGCTGTGTAACCTGAGCCTTTTCTCCTTTGAATGGCTGTCCACTTTGCTACACGGCATCTTATTTATGTAAACAATAGTAGTGTTTCTGAAGCAAACACATCAGTTTTACCAGTGCAGACCAACACTGCATTATATTTTTATTACTTTAAAACGCTTTAATTTTTTGATGTTACTGTTCCTTTAAAGAATTGCATGGGAAGCAAAGAAGTCTGACCCATGTGCTTAGCACTCCTGGAAGTGGGCACAGATTTTTAGACACAGGTCTTCATTCTTGCTGAATGTTTGGTCTTATTCAAATAAAGGGGCTTTTTTTTTCCACCACTAGAGCACATAATGTATTTATAGAATAAAACGACCAAACATACGATTATGGGAACATTTATTTTTCAATCAGGACATGGAGCTCAGCTGAGATGTGACCCTTCCAAGCCTTCTCTGGGGATTATCAGTGCATTGCTTTCCCACGTCCTTTTGACAGAGGGGACTATGGTGTGAGCCGAATTCATGGACCAATTATTAAAATATCATATGTGCACATGCCCCACCGGATTTAGGAAAATGGCGTTGTGAGAAGGTCATGGGCTTGCATTATACATTATATATATTTATGTAACACAGTGCCACAACTGATAAATGAAAACAAAAAACTGTTGTGTGCAGCTTTATAACATTAACAGAGGCTTTGGCTCGGCATTTTATGATAAATATGGCGGAGACAGTAAAGGTGGCCATACACGGGCAGATTAAAGTTGGCCAATATAACAGATCTGGGAGGTTTGATTTTTCTGGCGATCGAGGACCACTTTGGCTAGTTGATGCATCCTGATCCTATCAGAGCCTAGTCTCTTCCTTGTAATCCGATCGTTCTGCCCTTCGGATTAACTCAATATTGCCCTTCCATTGCTAGGCATATCGGGGAAAGATCTGCTTGTTTGGTGACTTTGCCAAACAAGCGGATCTTATCGTGTAAGGCCACCTTAAAGGGGACCTGTCACCCTAAGAAATAATTTCAAATTCTTTTCTATCATGTTAGTTGAGCAAAATAAACTTTACTTACACTGTATTTATTATTTAAATTGTGTTTCCTTCTGTTTTGGAATTATACAATCACAGCAAGCAGGCAGCTGCCATTTTGTGGACACAGTTATTAAGGGAAATTGTGTATCACCCCAAAATCTTGTGTATGAACCATAATGAGGGACCTGATGTCCATGTGCAGTTCTGTACACAATTATAGAGCCTGAGGAGGGAAGGGGGAATGTGAGGAGAGCATTGACATCTAGGAAGTGCTGAATTGAAAGTGAAAGTAATTGACTGCCCCTCCTCTATGCCATGGGCATAGAGGCGGGGCAGGTAATATTTGATTGACAGTTTAGATATTCAAACACCTTTATAACAGGTATGGATGTTTTAATGAAAAAAAATTTTGGGGTTCCATATTTAATTTGGAAAGGACTTTTATGATGCAGTTTTTTATATGTAGGTGACAGGTCCACTTTAAGGATATAAGAAGAACAAGAGGGCACAATCCAGCACACAAATCTATAGGGCAAAGATTCCCAACCCCTGGATTGCAACTCTGGTGACAACGGGACAGCTTCCTTTCCCTGCCTCTAGACATTTATTGTTCCTTAAATGGATTGTTCACCTTCCAAACACACTTTTTTGGTTGAGTTTTTTTCAGATTGTTCACCATAAGCAATGACTTTTTCAATTGCTCTGCATCTTTAATTTTTTACTGTTTAAAGTTTAATATTCCGGTCTCTGGTATTTCAGTCTGGCAGCTCAGTGATCCAGAGCATCTGAACGGTAACAATTTGATACATTTAGTTGATACATTTCTCAGCAGTATCTATGGAATATTTCAGGGAGATTAGTCGCCCCGAAGAAGAGGAGGGTTGAACCAGGGGGGCGGCTAATCTCCCTGAATCTGAGCGTGTGCCCTGACCCTTAAGGTGGCCATAGATGCAAAGATCCGCTCGTTTGGCGATGTTGCCAAATGAGCGGATCTTTCCCCGATATGCCATTAACAGGTATGGCTATATCGGGGGTAATCTGATTGTTCGGCCATACAGCTGAAAGATCAGATTACGATGTGCCATGAGCTCCGGCGGGATCGGTCGGGTCAAAATCAAACCTGACCGATCGACCAAACGACCGATCTCCGCCGGACGAAAGAAGTCGGCACATGCCACACACGATCCGAAAATCGTACAAATCCTCGATTCGTACGATCGGATCTGTGTGTCTATGGCCACCATTAATGAAACTCATGGATTCTGCTCAGCAGGGACAAAGATAACAAATGTAACTAAATGTATCAATTTAGATACCCCTGAGCTGATTTAGAAGTTGAAAAATGTAACTTTACACTTCAGTATTAGAAAAACGATCACACATAGAGAATAGAAAGTAGTCGGAAAATGTCTATTTCTGGTGAACAATGTGAAACCAACTGAACTGAAAAAGGTGTCACTACTGCTCTGAATGGCCCCCACAGAAATGAATGGCATCCATCTGTCACTGCACACAGGGCAGATTTTGTCCCCTAAAATTTGGGTTTTGGCCCAGTATCAACCGTGAGCACAGAGTGACAGTCAGATGTCTGTTCAGAGCAATAATAACTTTCCTCCTCTAATGAATATCTCTTTATATTTATAAAGTATAAGGTTAAAATCCCTAAAGCAGTGGTTCTTAGGCTTTTTTTTTTTCAGGACCCAAAATTTGGGTGTGTTTTCTCGGCTGCAGAAGTATCGCTGCAAACTCAGGCAATAGCCCATACACAGACGCTTGGAACATTAACACTAATGGAAAAAAACTATACAACGTCCTTCAGCACTAAACATTTCCATTTGGCAAGTCCATAGGGAAAATAGAAAAAAGAAGATGTACCAGGAATTTAATAAATAAATTGCTCGAATATCACTGGACTGCAAATCTCAAGGATATTGGAGGAGATTCATTATCATGAAGAAGCAGCCCAATATATCATTGCAGTTACCGTTTTCTGAATTATGAATAAATGCCGTTTTCTATGCTGTTTAACAGTTCTTTTCTTTCTGCATCATTTGAAATCCTGGCAGGGAAAATGGGACTAAAACACTGATGTTACAAATTGTAACAACAAAAAAGAGTAACAGTAGTCAGCCAGCTCAGCAAAGTAGTCGGAGAGATCAGCAGGAGAGCAGGGGGCTACACTTAGGGAACGGTCAGAAACCATCATTTTTGTTTTTTAATGATGTATATTGCAAAGTTGCTTGAAATTATGTTTACTTTTCAAAAAGCTTAAGTTATGTTTTTGTGGAGTTCCCGTTTAAAGGGACACGGTCATAGGGGGAAAAAAATGTTTTTCAAAACGCATCAGTTAATAGTTCTGCTCCAGCGGAATGCTGCATGGAAATCTGTTTCTCAAAAGAGCAAACAGAATTTATTTTATATTTAATTTTAAAGTCTGACATGTTTCCCAGTTGCCCCAAGTCATGTGACTTGTGCTCTGATACACTTCAGTCACTCTTTACTGCAAGTTGGAGTGATATCAACCATCCCCCAGCAGCCTAACAGAACAATGGTAATCAGAAAGCAGCTCCCTAATACAAGCCTAGTAGATCTAAGAACAGCACTGAATAGTAAAACCCAGGTCCCAATGCAACACATTTAGTTACATTGAGTAGGAGAAACAACAGCCTGAACGAAAGCAGTTCCATCCTAAAGTGCTGGCTTTTTCTGAAAGCACATGCCCAGGCAAAATGACCACCTACACGCCAATATTATAACTAAAATAAATACAGTTGTTGGTTCAGGAATAAAACTTTATATTCAAGTTAATTATTTGCAGTATAAACAATGTAATTTAGAAATTAAAACTACATTATACAAATCATGACAGAATCCCTTTAAGCACTTTGTATATATACATAACACGGGTTTTTAAAGCCCTGCAAGAAAAAGGAGGCAACTGTATGAAGGGAAGTCACACAGGGGGCTTTAACTGCCATCAGAAGTAAAACATCCCTCTGTGTTTGCAGTTCATGGTACCTAAAGAACACGTAGAAGTGACAGATCTCCATTGTGAGTACAGTGCAAAGCTGCTGTGTGGTACATGCCATTTAGCAGTGAATAGACGAACAGCTTATTTCATTGCTTTTTTAATATATGTGTGCAGGGTGACTGGTCATTGGGAATGTGAGCGCATGAAGTAACACAGGTCACTTGGCAGGATCTGATTGCATACTGGAAGCAAAGAGCTGGGAGGTGGCCAGGAAACATTCCATTCCACTCTGTATTTGGCATTTCAAAAAGAAACGTGCAATTTCAGAGTCAAATGGCTGCTAACAGATACACTAGTCACTTACTGTATGAAATCACCGCCCTGTATCCAGTTTTATTCCCTGGAGCCAATTAAATGCTTTGCAACCACAGGGACATGCAGTTCACTCCAGCTTAGGGTGCAAGAGGAAATTGCTGTTCTTATTACAGAAGCATTACTGTGCATATATAATTACACATTACAAAATCCATTATAGGCGCGCCCACAGCTGAGCTGTCAGAAGCCTTTAATGGAAGTGGATACAAGAAAATTAATCCTTTGCATTTATATTTCCTGCTTAAGCATTTGGGATAGATAAATAGCATTTCAGCTTTCTTGGGTGTGCTTAGTAAAAATCTGGTAGGGATTTCTGGGTTAGGAAGTGGAGGGCAACATCCATTTTTTTTTTTTAAAGGAACAGTCACACCAAAAAAATTAAAGTGTTTTAAAGTAATGAAAATATCATGTAGTGTTGCCATGCACTGGTAAAACTGAGGCATTTGCTTAAGAAACTCTTGCCGTGTAGAAATGGTGGAAATTGAAAAAAGGCTATAGGGCACAGGTTAAATAATGTATAACAGATAACACAATGATGTTGTGATATCTGCTGTGTAACCTGAGCCTTTTGAATGGCTGCCTCCATGGCTACACAGCAGCTTATTTATATAAACAATGTTTCTGAAGCAAACACAGCAGTTTTACCAGTGCAGGGCAACACTGCGTTATATTTTTATTACTTTAAAACACTATCATTGTTTGATGATACTGTTCCTTTAAGTATCGATTCCGACACCAGCTGATCCAGGTTCGCCCTGTGGCATGGCAATACACCACATGACACCAGCATACCCAACAAATTGTAATGCACACGTTACTCACCAACTGCCTTGGCCTACACAAGGAGCTGCACATAAAGGTTTTATGGTCTTAAAAAATAAGTCAAATCAACTGGACTTGCTGTGTTTTTCTTGAAGATTTTCTTGAAGATATTTTTTTACCAGTTATCTTGGATGACTGGTAAAACCTCTTCAAGAAAAACCCCTCAAGTCCAGTTGGTTTGACTTATTTTTACAGATATACTATGACCTGGATGAATCTACACAAAGGTCTTACCGTATTTTTGGTGCTCTATAAATACATAATAATAACACCGCCCTTTTATAGTGTTAATAAAATGGGGCCCCGTTCAACATCGTAGCACTGCTTAAGTTTGCAGTGCTGCACAATGCCAGCAGTTTGGCAACAATAACAGTGCTTTAAAGGAGAAGGAAAGTCTAAAACTAAGTAAGCTTTATCAGAAAGGTCTACAGTATATAAATATACCAGTAAACCCTCAAAGTAATGCTGCTCTGAGTCCTCTGTCAAAAGAAACATCACTTCTTTCTTTCTATTAAGTACACATGGACTTCTGGATCAGACTTCCTATTTTCAGCTTAAACCTCCAGGGCTAGGGCTTGAGCATGCTCAGTTTGCTCCTCTCCGCCTCACTGCTGTAATCTGAGCCCAGAGCTATAAGTGAGCAGGGAGACACTCAGGCAGGAAATTATGTCACACCAAGCTAATATGGCAGCTTCTATCATAAACAAACAGAGGGAGTTTCTAGAGCTGTTTACTCAGGTATGGTAACGCATTCTACAGAATAAATATAGTCTTATAGCTTGCACTATTGTGGCTAATCTATTGGCAAACAACTGCCTCTGTAGCTTTCCTTCTCCTTTAACTACAGCTCACAGAAATCCGAGCCAGCTAAATATGCCGCTTGAAAGTGCTCACCAGCTCAGAATGGTTTTCAAGAGAAATACATACTAGACACGTGTAAAAGCGCAAGTCAAAGCAAAAACGAAGCTGGATGCTCTGAGCAACTGAAAAGGAAGTCCTTATGTCACTGACAAGTCTCACTGTTAATGAGGAGGCCATTCATTGTCCCAGCTGAGTGACTGCACAGCCTTTCCTGAGGACTTACAGATGTTTCCTGTTACCAAGATAACCTTGCATCTGCCACTTACAACTGCCTCATTTATATTCCCTGCTGACTACATGCCTTGTGTTCCTTTACAAGCCAGGCTACTGAATTCACCTCGTTTCTACGGCAGGATTAGAACTGAGCTAATTTTGGGTCCCCGGTCTAAACGCAAAGCCAGATGATAACAAATAACACTGCACACCCACAAACACCACCTCATACTTTTAGATTTGCCATCAAAATACAAATGCTTAAGGGCTTTAGCACACAGGCAGATTCGGGGAGATTTAGTCGCCTCATGAGGAAACTTCGGGCGACTTCGGAAATCAAAGTGCCGCAAGTGCACTGCCGCAGGTCATTTTTCATTTTAGCAGGCGGAAGGCAGTTCGGGGAGATTGGCCCGGAAGAAGAGGCGATTAGTCGCCAGGCGACTAAATCTCCCTGAATCTGCCCGTGTGCTAAAGCCCTAAAGGGGTTGTTCATTTTCCAAACACTTAATCCAGTTCAGTTGTTTTCAGATGGTTCGCCAGAAATTCTGCCTTTTTTTTTTTTTTTTTTTTTAACCGATTTCCCATTTTTTTTAATATTTTTACTGGGTTTCCAAAATCGAAGTTTAAAGTTTAATGTTCATGCCTCCGGTCTGGCAGCTCAGTGATCCAGGTGCAGATTTTGAACCATTACAATTTGCTACATTACTTGATGCATTTCTCAGCAGCATCTGTGGAATATGAACAACTATTGTATCAATTCTAACAGCTACCTTTAATAAAACTCAGGAATTCTGGTCAGCAGGGACAACGATAAGAAATGTATTGACTAAATGTATCAATTTAGAACAGTTACAGATCCAGTGACGCCCCCGTCAAGCATCTTTAGACATGTTACATATTGCTTTACCTGCTGGTGGGGAGCCTAAAGCCTGTAACAAGAAACAATTTCCTTACTTGTTTAATACATTTAGGCATTCCAGATACTGAACTACAAATGCAGGTGCCTCCTAACACCCCCATACTTTTTTAAAAACGTTATTTTTTCCCTAATAAAGAGTCCTTCGGGCAACACAATACACACCATGAATACAACAAGCAGCTCATTTACAGTGAATTTAATTAAAAGCCATGGTCTGCCATTGTCCCAGGCTTCTCCTTATCTAGCTGTGCTAAGTTGCTTATATGCTACAAAGTAGTGATCTGTGCATACTATAGGCTATGTACTCTGTTACTTAGGGTTAAATAATTGCCTTCCAATGTAAATGGATTGTACTTTCTACCTGAATTTTGAGGTACATAAGTGTAATTACAGTGCAGAACATTGCAGTCTTGCGGCACAGGGGTCCTATGTTTGATTCCAATCAAGGGATCTGAAAGGAGTTTATTTATGTTCTCCCTATGCTTAATGGATAACTAGTCCCCTAGCCGACACTAAGCCTTTGGGAGCATGTGCATGGGCCTAGTCAGGATTCGGCTTCAACTGCACATGCTCCTGCAGGATTAGTGTCGGCGAAGAGACCGGAAAGAATACAAACGGGCAGAAAATGTAGCCGGGAAACTCCACTGTCCTGCTCTACATTTTAAGGTCAGGTTTTTTTTCAGGGGCTTCTTTTTGACTAATGCACAGTGTGGGGAGGGAGAAAGGGTGATGTCACTGGGGGCTTTTGTTACAGGGGGGTTAGTTCTCCTTTAAGTGGGTTTCCTCAAAGTATCCCAGTTTCCTGTCACACGCCAAAAACATACAGGCCATTGGCTCCTGTTTAAAATGTCCACAGTGTGTGTGTGAATGTGATAGGGAGCTTAGACTGTAAGCTTCACTTGACAGTTACATATGTGAATGATGTATAATCTTTGAACAGCAGTGCAGAACATAGTAATTTATTAAGTTAGGTTGAAAAAAGACACAAGTTGAACCTTTTAACTCTATTTTAACCTGCCTAATGGATGACTGATCCAGAGAAAGGAGGGAAAAAAAACATTTGAAGCCTCTTCAATTTGCCTTAGAGGGGGAAAATATCCTTCCTGACTCCAAGATGCAATCGGACGAGTCCCTGGACCAACTTGTACTATGAGCTATCTCCCATAACCCTGTATTCCCTCACTTGCTAAACACCATCTAACCCCTTCTTAAAATCTAATGGGTCAGGCTGTACCACTGATTCAGGGAGAGAATTCCACATCTTCACAGCTCTCACTGTAAAAACATTTTCCGAATATTTAGCCAGAACCTCTTTTCTTCTAATTGACCTAGAACATATTGGCGCTATATAAATAAAATAAATAAAATAATAAAACTAGTCCATCATTTCTATGACAAAGTAGAAAACTCAAGGTCCTGAATTTGTGCCTTGACTATAAAGGCTGCCATCCACCAAGCAGTTCACTCCTCCCTACACTCACAACACTAAGAAAGAAGCAGCTAAACTCATGACAATGGCAGGCTGTAGAATCATGTTTGTGCTAGGCTTTATCTACAGCAGAAAAAAGGGATGAATATTTATTAATGGTTCCAATAATAAGTAATATTAGAGTAATGCAAATTATAAGAAATTTGTGCTTTTACCCACAGGTCACGGGTTGGAAGTCGGTGGCTTAGCGATATTGCACACAATGAATGGTCTTAAATGTGAAAAATAAAGAATTAATTACAAAGCTTCCCTTTTCTGGACCCCTAAAATTTGAGTGATTCTCCCAATATTACACTTTATTTCCTGTCCACTGCCGATTGCCAAAGTCTTGCACAGAAGGGATTTGTGTCACTAGGGAAAACATGTTACAGTTTACACAGGCAACAAGCTAAGTGCATCAAAAACACAATGTTATAGCTGAAGCATCTTTTTCAATGTAAACCAGTAAAAGCCTAGTCTGGAAATGAATAACATCATTGTAGAAGCCGATGGTCAAATCCCACTGAAAAGGTTATTTCATCTCCAGTGTCCCTTTAAAAGATCAGTCCAGTGTAAAAAGAAAAACTAGGTAGATAGGCTATGCAAATAAAAATGTTTCTAATATAGTTAGTTAGTTGGCCAAAAATGTAATGTATAAAAGCCCTAGGGCTCAACGATCGGATCATAATGCATCCGATATGGGCGGTCGGATTGCGGGACCGCATAAACCCACAGATGCGGCTGTGATCCAGCTGGATTTTCTAACCTGCCCAACCGAGATCTGGCCGACTTTCCGCCAGATATTGATCGGGGAAGCCCGTCGGATGGCCCCACACATGGGCCAATAAGCTGCCGACTTGGTCTCTCGGCAGCTTTTATCAGCGCGTGTATGGGTTAATCAGCGACTTTAAGGGGGGTCACATGGGGTTTAAGGGGGGTCACATGGGACTGTTCAGTAACTTTGCAATTGATCCTTCACATGCAGCTCAGATTCAAAAGCAAACATTTATGATCCATGTGGCCCACTCAAGTCACTGATTGGTTACTGCCTGGTAACCAATCAGTGGAAACCAAGTAAGCTGCAAAGCAGGAAGTAGTGTTCTGGCTATTATGTTAGACATCCAGTCTCTCCAGCCTTTATACATTACATTTTTGGCTACCTAATATTAAAAACATTTTTTATTTTGGACAGCCTATCTATTTAACCAGTTTTTATTTTTACACTGTACTATTCTTTTAAGACCAAATTGTGGCTGGCCACTCACCTGCAGCACATATAATAGGAGAGCTTCTAGAACATGGCTTTTCTATTCAGGCCACCAATGAATGCCAAAATACTGGATTGTGCCGGTGTAGTCTGCAGCATTGCAATTTATCCCCATGAACAATATATAATTTATATTCTTCTGATGCGGCTTTAAAAATCAGACCTAAATAATGGCTTGCCACATAACTACGTGTTACAATATAGCCTCAGAGTTGCTGCTGCCACATGGGCCAGCTTCAGTAAGTCAAGACCAGCTTTAGGGCTCTTACAGACTAGCGTTTTTACCTGCGCTCCCCTGCGCCTGTGTGAGTACAGCCCCATTGGAAAAAATGTAATGTGTCTATTCCTGCGCTCCCCTGCGGCTGAACGCAGAAAAACGGAACGCAGGGGAGTGCAGGTAAAAACGCTCGTCTGTAAGAGCCCTTAAAAAGTCAAGGTCAGCTTTAGTAAGTCAAGGCCAGCTTTATTAAGCCAAGGCAGCTTTAGTAAGCCAAGGCAGCTTTAGTAAGCCAAGGCAAGCTTTATTAAGCCAAGGTCAGCTTTTAGTAAATCAAATGCTAAAATATAGTTTTTCCTTTCCTTACAGACCCCATGCAAGGTCTGTAAATGAAGATGAAGCTGTAACTTCCTAGAGAAAGAAGAAAACCTTTCAGCCAGGATCCCACACAGTTGTTAAGTGGTTATACGCATCTGTAAGCAATAGGAGATAAGCCTCAAAGTCAGCACAACAGGAAAGCTTACCAAATAAAACTAGTTTACTGGTCTATTTATAAGGAGTACAGAGTAGTGAAAATAAAGGCAAGTTTATGAACCCATGAATTTCTCCTTATGTGGGAATGTAAGCCATAAAGATCTGTGCAATGAAATTAAATTGTTGCCGTATTTCTAGGTTTTTTTTGTCACAGTAATTTTTACCATTTTTTTTATACCACCTCAGACCTGCCATTACCCATTCAAGTCAAATGGAAAAAGTGACAAAAAATCCTGGAATTGGTGTCCAAGACAAGAATACTTGGCTCAGCACCCGGTTTACCATACCCCCCCACTATTTTGTCCTCAACACACCTCTGCATGCACCCCCCCAACTCCCACTCTCGTGCCTATTGTGCCCCCTCCACTGTGCCTGAAGCATGTATCATCTGACTAGCACTAGTTCCAGTCCAGAGTGCATATCATGCAGGGGGAAGCAGTATTTAAACAGGCCCCCTCTTCAGTACTGAACAAAGCCTTAAAGGGATACTGTAATGGTAATTTTTTTTTTTTTAAATGCATCAGTTAATAGAAGGAATGCACGGAATCGAGGATTTGGTTCGGGATTCAGCCAGTATTAGGCCTTTTTCAGATGGATTCGGCCAAATCCTTCTGCCCGGCCGAACCGAATCCAAATCCTAATTTGCATATGTAAATTAGGGCAGGGGAGGAAAATCGCATGACTTTTTGTCACAAAACATGGAAGTAAAAAATGTTTACCCTTTGCATATGCAAATTAGGATTCGGTATTCGGCCGAATCTTTCACAAATGATTCAGGGGGTTTGGCCGAATCCAAAATAGTGGATTCGGTGCATCCCTAGTTAATAGTTAGATCCAATATATTTTATAGGGGGGCTTTCTTTCGTAGCAGATAAATTAGAGCTCACTCAAATAAATGATTCCAAACAAAATCTAATCTTGAGCCTTTTGCTCAAATTCTGACTGTAGAGAGACATGATGGCTGGTGATTTTAATAGAGTGAGCTCTCATACATCTTCTTTGCAACAGGAGCCTCCCTATAAGATATCATGGCTCTCACTGTCAATGAATATCTGACACCCAACTGCTGCATGAAGACAGAATCAAAAGAAACAGATGCTGAGAGAGGAACTTGATTATTTCAGAAACAGTACAGAATATTCAATTGAGTATATTTAGAAAGTTTCTTATTTCAGTATGATGAAGCTTATATTTTCGGGATAGTTCCCCTTTAAAATAAGTCGCTTCTGCCTTCAAGTTTAGTTTTAAACACTAGCAGTTCCCTTTCTTCCGTGAACCACACACACTCATGCCACCCTACTTGTGACATCTTGCACAAAGGGCCGAAGGAGGGGGAGGGGTACCGCCAGGCACAGGCTCTTACAAACCAGAAAGCAAAAAGGTAATGAATTACAAAGCCTACGGACAAGGGAACAGCTCTGAAACGTTCACCAGTGAAGCAGAAGGTAGCACCGTATGCCTGAAACAGGTTGGATGAGCACTTACTGAACCAGTGTTTGAAGAGATTCGGCAGATCCATACTTCCAGCAGAGTGATTTGTCTCTCACAATAATTTCTCTCTCTCAATCCAAGGCTAAAACTTCCTGGCACTGGGCGTGGAGAAGTGAATAATAGTAGTTACGTGTGCTCACCCTCCCAAAGGAAACAGGCCCTCCCTCCTCTCTCTTTGTCCATTTCTCTTAACCCTACAGCTGCCGTACCACTTGCTACAGATAGGCTACAATTCCTACTTTCATAGCTACCTGCTCTCCATCCAGAGTTAAAGGGGTTGTTCACCTTTAAACTAGATGTTTTCAGATAGATCCCAAGAAATAACTTTTTCCAATTACTGACTGTTTTTCTAATCTTAAAATGTAAAGTGTGATTTTTCACCTTCTAAGGGTAAGGTCACACCTGAAGATTCGGGGAGATTTAGTTGCCTGGCGACTAATTGCCTCTTCTTTGGGGCGACTAAGCTCCCCGAACGGCTTCCTTCTGCTAGAATGAGAAATCGCCTGCAGCATGGCACTCGCGGCGCTTCGTTTTCCGAAGTCGCCTGAAGTTTCCTCGTGAGGCGACTTCGAAAAACTAAGTGCCGAGTGTGCCATGCCACAGGCGATTTCTCATTCTAGCAGGCGGAAGCCGCTCTGGGAGATTAGTCGCCCCAAAGAAGAGGCAATTAGTCGTCGGGCGACTAAATCTCCCCGAATCTCCAGGTGTAACCTTACCCTAAAGCAGCTCTGGCAGGGGGCGGTCGCCGACCACCCAAACTGTTCTAAATTGATACATTACTTATCTTTGTCCCTGCTGAGCAGAATCTCTGGGTTTCATTACAGGCAGCTGTTAGAATTGATACAATAGTTGCTAATACTCCAGAGATGCTGCTGAGAAATGTATCAACTAAACGTTGCAAAATTGTAACAGTTTAGAGTCTGAATTACGGAGCCGCCAGACTGACACGAACATTCAACTTTAAACTTAGATTTCTCTGAAAACCCATCTGGAAACCCATTATTCAGAATGCTCCGAATTATGGGAAGGCCATCTCCTATAAACTCCATTTAATCCAAATTTTTATAAATGATTTCCTTTATCTCAGCTTGTACTTAATAGCAACTAAGATATAATTAAAGGGCAAGTCAACCCCAAAATAAAAATTTGCCTAATAAAAGAAAACATAATTCTAAGCAACTTTCCAATATCCATTTATTAAAATTTGCTTTTTTAAAGTTGATTGTAAAATCTTTGTTTTTAAAAGCAGCAGTTTCTTAACTCCTGCTTATTACTTTTTAGGGCAGAGAGCAGGAGAAGAGCTCGACCCGCACCCGGCTGCAACCCGAAGATTTTGTGCAGGAGTCGGTACGAACCAGCCTGGCCCGCTGGTAAACCCTCTGGATTCGGGTCGGCCCGCACTCACTAAACTGCAGGGAAGTCGTTGTATGTCAGTTTAGCCAAATATCATCCCATTAGCCAAGTTAGCCTTTAAAGCTGAACAGGTATGCCTGCCTGCAGTTCTCTATGGCAACTGCCTGGGAGCAAGACAAAACTGGAAAGAGGGAAAAAGTGAGGTCAGTAGCTAGTGACCTGCATGTAGGCTCCAGTCTGGCATGTGTAAACATGTAGTCTCATTCTACACATGGCCTGCAGGCAACTAACTGAGCAAGGCCTTCAAAGTCAAACTCACGAATAACCCCTACCTCAAGTGGAAAAGCTTATTTTGATGTATTTACTTTATATATCACTGGCAAGGTGCAGAGCATTTTACAATGACTATCCTCTAAATCAGTTACTACCTTAGTGGGGCAAAGTAAGGACCTAACAACCTTAAAGGAGAACTAAAGCTTAACAAAGCTAGAAATGTTGTACATTATGTTTTGGGCTTCTGTACCAGCCCAAGGCAACCACAGCCCTTTAGCAGTAGAGATCTGTGTCTCCAAACATGTCCCAGTAGCTCCACATCTTCTTTTCTGCCGATTCACTGCACATGCTCTGTGTTGCTGTCACTTACTGAGCTTAGGGACCCACTCACAATATACAGTACACATAGAATAGAAATGTCACACTATAAGGCTGATTAGTAATTAATACAGATAATTACTACATGGCAGCACAGAAACCAGTGCAATTAGCATCAGAATTTAATAATCAGCCTTGAAGCCTCAGCTTATAATACCGACCAACCTCATTTTCTGCTTGATAATTAGCAACAATCCCTAAGCTTAGCTTCTCAACAGCTGCTCAGATCCCACTGAACATGTGAGTGTCACAGACACTTTCCAAGATGGTGACCCCCTGTGACAAGTTTGAAGTCCTGGATCATTGCTGCTATTGACAAGCAGAAACTTTAGGCTGGTGCAATAAATTCAGTATATAAAATATGGCCTTTTTAGCCGTATTCATATTTAGGTTTTAGTTCTCCTTTAAAGCACACAGAGGTATAAGATCATATAATGTTCCTAGCAGATAGTGCCCATGTTAGAGTCGTACGCAGGACTCCCTGGCTGTCTGAAAAATGTCTAACTATACGAAAACTTCCTCTTGCTCCTCTCCTAAACATTCAATTGCTTCAGTTATTTCACCAGTTGTTTTCCGGTTTCATATGGTTTTGTTAGCAGAAAACAGGGAGGTGTGAAATATGCTACTCTAGATAGAAAAAAATGACACAGAGTTATTTTAATTAGTGATGGGCGAATGTATTCGCCAGGCGCAAATTTGCCGCCGGGGATACCAAATTTGCAGTGAAAATTCAATGGCGTCAAATTTTTTTTTTTATGCCGGCAACCATTTTGTTGGCGCTGTCAAAATTCGCGGATTGCACATTTTTTCGTCCGCTTCCCGAATTTTGAGGGAAATTGCCGAATCTTGTGGCGAAACGGGACAAATTCGCCCATCACTAATTTTAATGTATAGGAAATTCCAGAAACTTTGTAAGCTGTGTTATATGGAACATTGATTATTGCTGCTGGAGGAGCCACTTACATAGCACAGGTATGAAACCGTTTATCCAGAATACTCGGGACCTGGGGTATTCTGGATATCAGATTTTTCCGTAATTTGGATCTTCATACCTTATGTCTTTTAGAAAATCATGTAAACATTAAATAAATCCAATAGGCTGGTTTTGCCTCCAATGAGAATGAATTATATCTTAGTTGTGATCAAGAACAAGGCACTGTTTTATTATTACAGAGAAAAAGGAAATTATTTGATTATAACGGAGTCAATGGGAGGCGGCTTCTCCGTAATTAGAAGCTTTCTGGATAATTGGTTTCTGGATAACGATCCCATACCTGTAATTGTGGGTGAACACTACATTATCTTTAACACTTGCATCACTAAGCTGCAAAGCCCGTTTCCCAGTTTAATTCTATTCATTGCAAAACTTGGAAACATGGACTGTTTTTGATGCATTCCTATCAACCATAAAACAGCTCCAACATTACACAATTTGTTACAAAAATATATATTTATTTTTAGGATGCGGCTTCTTATTTCCAGCACTGCAGTGTTCATAGATAACTCCCTCAAAAAATCTCCCTTTTCATATAAAGAACTTTCTCTCCCCGCATTGCTATACAGGTACGCAGAAACCCATTATCCAGAAATCTTCAAATTACGGAAGGTCATCTACCATAGACTCCATTTTAATCAATTCACATTTTTAAAAGTTATTTTAATCTTATCTTTAATAATAAAAAATTATCTTGTACTTGATCCCAACCCAATAATGAATCCTTATTTGAGGCCAAACAACCCTATTGAATTTTACAAATGTTTAAATAGTTTTTTAGTAGACTTAGGCTATGGACAGCCAAATTACGGAAGATCCCTTATCCAGAAAACACGAAGTCCTGAGAATTCTGGATAACAGGTTCCATATCTGTAATAAGCTTAGTGCTGGAGCCAAAAAGTGGCCTAACCCTTCTTTCACCACTATACAGGTATGGGATCCATTAACCGGAATCCGTTACCCTGAAAGCTCCAAATTACGGAAAGGCCATCTCCCACAGACTCCATTATAATCCAAATCTTTAAAAATGATTTCCTTTTCTGCGTAATAATAATAAAGTAGCTTGCACTCGTTCTCAACTAAGCTATAATTAATATATTGGAAGCAAAACCAGCCTATTGGGTTTATTGTTTACATGATTTTCTAGTAGACAAGGTATGAAGATCCAAATTACAGAAAGATCCATTATCCGGAAGACCCCAGGTCCTGAGCATTCTGGATGACAGTTTCCAAAACAGCAAGCAGTTAAATTTCCCTCTGGTGGATCGTAGTAATTTTGTTTTTCACACTTTCATAAATATTTTTAGAATTTGTCATATCATCTAAATTTTAAACTAGAGAAAAACTGAATCTTGGATTCAATGCAGGATCCGGCAGAATCAAGATTTTTTTTTTTTTTGCAGGGGTCAACCTAATCCTGGGTGCTTGGACTAACAGAAACCAAATCATTTCTACCATGTGACCACTGAACAACTAAAAATTAAAAATGTTTATATGTTCTGCAAAGGATTTTGCTTTTTTGCGCATACAAATTAGGGTTGGGATTTGGAAAAATCTTTGTACATATATGGGACCTGTTATTCAGAATGCTCGGGATCTGGGGTATTCTGCTTAACGGATCTTTCTGTAATTTGGATCTTCATACCTTAGGTCTACTAGCAATTCATGTAAACATTAAATAAACCAATTAGGCTGGTTTTGCTTCTATTAAGGATTAATCGTAATCTTAGTTTGGATCATGTACAAACTACTGTTTAATTATTACAGGTATTGGACTGGTTATCCTGAAGACTCGGGACCAGATAAGGGATCTTTCCATAGTTTTGATCCTTACCACTTAAATCTACTATAAAATCATGTAAACATTAAATAAACCCAATAGGCTGGTTTTGCTTCAAATTAAGATTAATAATATCTTAGTACAAGGTAGTGTTTGATTATTACAGAGCAAAAGTAAATAATTTTTTAAAATTTGGATTATTTGGATAAAATGGAGTCTATGGGAGATCACCTTTCCGTAATTCGGAGCTTTATGGATAACGGGTTTCTGGATAACAGGTCCCATACCTATACAAAGAAAAAGAAAATCATTTTAACAAATGTGGATTATTTTGATAAAATGGGAGATGGTCATCCAGTAATTCAGAGCTTTCCTGATAATGGGTTTCCGGATAATGGATCCCATACATGTACTGGGTTCCTAAAGTAGTGGATTTGGCGAATCTCTATATTAAATAGTTAGACTAAACGTTTTCTTGCATTTCTGCAACAAACACATTATGTAATTTCTAGTTTTGAAATGATAGAACTTACCCAGTGTGTCCTTCAAATTTTTAACAATGGAGGCTTTTCGTGCACTGTTCTTCCTTTCCACATAGTTTGAAGGCACAAATCCAGTTTTGTTCATAGCGTTGCGGACACGCCACCAGGATTTTGAATCATCCAGAAGCCACAGCCGTTCATTCTTCTTTATGTCCAATTCTTGATCCTGTTGAGCCACATAATCAAACTTGGCCACTACAACCACCTCTTCTGTTGTCATCTTCTAACAATGTTGATCCTACAGCAAATTAAAAGATAAAGTAGTGACTACGTTGTGCAGACTTATCTTTTGGTGGCAGAGCTTTAGGGCAGAGACACACAATGCTATTTTGGGAGATTAGTCGCCCAGTGACAAATCGCTTCTTCTTCGGGCGGCTAATCTCCCCGAACTGCCTTCCCGCCGGCGACTTACATTCTAGCCGGCTGGAAGGCAGTTCGGGGAGATTAGCCGCCCGAAGAACTAGCGATTTGTAGCACTTGGGTGGCTTCGGCTTTCTGAAGTCACCTGAACTTTCCTCGTGAGTGACTACAGAAAATGAAGTGAACAGAGTGCCAGAGACAAATCGCTTCTTCCTTGGGTGACTATTCTCCCAGAACTGCCTTCCTGCTGGCTACAATGTAAATCACCGGCGGGGAGGCAGTTCGGGGAGAACAGTCATCCAAAGAAGAAGCGATTTGTCGCTTGGTGACTAATCTCCTGAAAAAGCAGCGTGTCTCTGCTAGTGGATCCTAGATGTCAGGGCAACAAGTTCAGGGACTAACACCAATGGAGTGGTGAGGCACTTGATAGTGGACACTCAAAATGCACATGCCTGTGTCCCAGCATGGCAGCCCGCACCAAAAGTCCACCCAAGTGGGAGCTTAAAAGGATATGGTCATATTTTTTTTTTTAAAAAAAAAGCATCAGTTAATAGTGCTGCTTCAACAGAATTCTGCAGTGAAAATCCGTTTCTCAAAAGAGCAAACAGATTTTTTTTTTTATATTTAATTTTGAAATCTGACATGGGGCTAAACATATTGTTAGTTTCCCAGCTGCCCCCAGTCATGTGACTTGTGCTCAAATAAACTTCACTCCCTCTTTACTGCAAGTTGGAGTGATTTCACCCCTACCTCCCACCCCCTCCAGCAGCCTAACAACAGAACAATGGGAAGGGAACCAGATAGCAGCTCCCTAACACAAGATAACAGCTGCCTGGTAGAGCTAAGAACAGCACTCAATAGTAAAATCCAGGTCCCAATGCGACACATTCTGTTACATTGAGAAGGAGAAACAACAGTCTGCCAGAAATCAGTTCCATCCTAAAGTGCTGGCTCTTACTGAAAGTGCATGACCAGGTAAAATGACCTGAGATGGCTGCCTACACACTAATATTATAATTTAAAAAAAAAAATACATTTGCTGGTTCAGGAATGAAATTTTATTGTTATATGGTAGAATTAATTATTTGCAGTGTAAACAGTGTAATTTAGAAAAAAAAAATGACACCATAAAAACATGACAGAATCCCTTTAACATTCTAAGCACAATAGACAGGTTATCACGTATTGCAGAAAAGTACATAGAAGACCCTGTATTCCAGTGGGGGGGTGCACAGATAATGTTTTATTATCTGGGAAAGTTTTTTCTTATGAAGATAGTAACCTCATCCAGTATAAAGAAGAGTCTTTATAATGATCCTTTACTTAGCCAGATATAATAGAGGTATAATGATATTACACCGTATATAAAACCTACACCATAGAAATTGTGACAGAATCCCTTTAATAATTTTCTCTCCTTAACAACTGATTTTAATGCAATCCGACAAATCTGTCAAATTATCGTGAGGTTAGCAGGCACCGAACGTCTGTGCATCTAATGATTTTTCGTCCGACATTGGTCAGAAAATCGATCAGCAGTTAGAAAATTTTCTACGTTCACATTGAAATATATCCATTGTCCAACTGTTAGCAGACGGCTACCCACAGTTTTCCTGGCTTTGCAAATTAGGGGTGGGAAGGGGAAACATTTTTTACTTCCTAGTTTTGTGAAATTCTGGTTGAATCCCGAACCGAATCCTGGATTCGCTGCATCCCTACTTGAAATGGTCTTTTTAGTTGATGGACAAAATCGTACATTTAAACAATTATTTCAATATAAGCTTGGTCTTACGATAACGAAAAGATCTTTTAAAAATCTTAACATCTATGGCCAGCTTAATTCAGCTAGAAACTTTGCTGGCAGTGAAGTAGTGCAGAATTCCTTTGCTCAATATACTGTCTGCTGCAAAATTCAAGCGCCTCAAAATGCAAAACCCTCGGAGTTTCCTACTACTTATAGGGATCAGAAGACAATGCCTAACAAGGCCCATTCGGGAAATGGGTGGGAGACCAATAGAAAGGGAGAAAGTACACTAATTGGACTAGGCTTTCTGGTTATTGGCGGCCTTTTAACACGCACATTTGCTTTGGAATTCTGATTCAAATACACAAAATGGTAAGGCAAAAACCTAAAAGGCCTCAGCTTTGGTGCAATAAAACTTTACAAATGTTTTTTTAGAATTTTTTTTTTTTTTTTGGAAAGAGATTTTAAAAAGAGTCGTGTCGCATATTAAACGCAGCAACCAATGGGCTAGAAGATGCAAAAAAAAATGACATAGAAAAAAAAAAAGTTATAAATTACGAATATATATGATTAAACTTTTATTTTAGGCAATACTGGTCCTTGTATGGTGTTAGACTACATAGATACTGTGATTTTCAGCCCCTTTCTGATATATATGACAATATGTTTCCTGACAACACTTTTAAAGGGGACCTGTCACGTACACATATAAAGCTGTGCAAAAAAAGTCCTTTTTAAATGAAACCTTAATTCTTTTTTTATAATAAAGCATTTATACCTGTTATAAACGCACTTAAATCTTAGCTGTCTATGCCTTAGGCATAGAGGCGGGGCAGCTAATTACTTTCACTTTCCATTCTGTGCTTTCTAGAGGTCTCTGCTCTCCTCATATTCCCTTTCCTTCCCCACCATCTAATTGTGCAGCCAGTGCTTTGGTATGGGTATCAGGTTCCCTATTCTGGCACATAAACAAGATTCTGAGATGATGCAAAGTTTGCCTTAAAGGGCATGTAAAGGTAAAAAAAAAATCTAATTTTTACTTTCTTTAATGAAAATTAAATCTCCAATATACTTCAATTAAAAAATGTGTACCGTTTTTATAAGAAACCTGACTGTATGCAGTAAAATTCTCCGTTCATTTTGTGCTATGGATAGGAATTGTCAGACGGTCCCTAACTGCTGAGCAGGGAAACAATCATACTTATGAACAGCAGGGGGAGCCCCCGCCTTACTTCCCAGCCATGCAGAACTCAAGCAGCTTTGTTTATGACAATCCCTAAGCAGCCCAGACCACACAGCATGTGCACAGTCTTAAGGTGGCCATACACTGAGAGATCCGCTCGTTTGGCAATGTCGCCAAACGAGCGGATCTCCCTCCGATATGCCCACCTTGAGGTGGGCAATATCGGGCCGATCCGATCGTGGGCCCTAGGGCCCAACGATCGGATCCTAACGAGGCTTTAACGGGCGGTCGGATCGCGGGACCGCATCAACGAATAGATGCGGCCGCGATCCAACGGTATTTTCTGTCCCATCTGATCGAGATCTGGCCGACTTTCGGCCAGATCTCGATTGGTGAAGCCCGTCGGGGGGCCCCATACACGGGCCAATAAGCTGCCGACACGGTCTGTCGGCAGCTTTTATCGGCCCGTGTATGGCCACCTTAAGTCTTGCAAAGATGTTTAACAAAATTACAAGATGGTGACCCCCTGTAGCCAACTTTGATAGCATAAATTATTTGTTTGATTAGGCTTGTGGTGCAGTAAGTTGATGTTTATATTTAGTATACAAAATACAGCATTTCTAGCCTTATTCTATTTTAGACTTTACATGCCCTTTAATAACAGTGTCCACAAAATGGGTGCTGCCTGCATGCTCTGATGTGAATTCCAAGACTAAGATAAACAAGACGTAAATAATTTAAATAGTGAAAGTGAAGTTTATTTTGCTTGACTAATATCATAAAATAGGGTTTGGAATTATTTTTTAGGGTGACAGGTCCCCGTTAACAGCAAGAGCAAAGAACTCATAGCACCGAATGTGTTAAGTAGCAATATTAGTACAGGTATGGGATCCATTAATAGGACACATTATCCAGAAAGCTCATAATCACGGAAAGGCTGTCTCCCATAGACTCCATTATAATAAAATATTCATAATTTTTAAAAACGATTTCCTTCTTCTCTGTAATAATAAAACAGTAGCTTGTACTTGATTCCAACTAAGATATAATTAATCCTTATTGGAAGCCAAACCAGCCTATTGGGTTTATTTAATGTTTACATTATTGTCTAGTAGACTTAAGGCATGAAGAGCCAAATTACAGAAAGATCCATTATCCGGAAAACCATGTCCCGAGTATTCTGGATAATAGGTCCCTTACCTGTATTTACAAATGTCCTTTACTACACACATATGAAATTAAAGTGAACGTTGACCATGAACTGGTCTGGGATAGCTCTACACCTGCTTGGGGATTTCATCAAAAACATGAGGAAATCAACACATACATTGGAATGGGGCCTGTGCAATTTGGCCTCCACTTTCCTGACATTGCAACCTTAAAAAGTTTTCTTAGAAGAATGTGTAAGAGTGGCTGGAGATAAAGAAGGAAGCAGAACTAGTCTTCAAAAACCACTTTCCCAACATTTGCACTAAGCAAAAATACTTTCTTGCAACACTGTCTGGTCCAAAGTGACATGAGCCCTATCACAATACTCATCAACCACATTTCTGCATGGTTCTAATGCATAGATTTATTTTTGTTCATCTATGTGGTGGCCTGTTTGTAACTAGGCAGTTTCAGTATTTCAGTGTGTCTTATGTCGTAATCACACCACAAAGAACATTTTCAAGAATTTCTACTTTTTCTTCCCCGCAAACAGACAGAGGAACAGTACTACCAAAAAATGGTAAGTAAAATATAACATTGTTTCCCTATACCAGTTAAAGTTGTGTGTTTGCTACAGAAAGACTACTATAGTTTAAAGGAGAAGGAAAGGCTAAAATTAAGTAAGCTTTATCAGAAAGGTCTATTTAAATACACCAGTAAACCCTCAAAGTAATGCTGCTCTGAGTCCTGCGTAAAAAGAAACACTACATTGAATTCCTTCTATTGTGTACACATGGGATTCTGTATCACACTTCCTGTTTTCAGCCTAAACCTTCAGGGCAGGGCTTGAGCATGCTCAGTTTGCTTCTCTTTCCCTCTGCCCCTTCCCCTCTCTGCTGTAATCTGAGCCCAGAGCTATGAGTGAGCAGGGAGAGACTCAGGCAGGAAGTGATGTCACACAAGGCTAATATGGCAGCTGCTATCCTAAACAAACAGAAAGCTGTTTACTCAGGCATGTTAAAGCATTCTGCAGAATAAATATAGTGTTATAGCATGCACTATTGTGGTTATTCTATTGGCTATAAATTGCTTCAGTAGCTTTCCTTCTCCTTTAAAGGACAAGGAAAGTTAAATTAAAGAATTAGGCTAGAAATGTTGTACATTATGTTTTGGGCTACTGTACCAGCTCCAGGCAACCAAAGCCCTTTAGCAGGAAAGATCTGTGTCTGCAAAGATGCCCCAGTAGCTCCCCATCTTCTTTACTGCGGATTCACTGCACATGCTCTGTGCTGCTGTCACTTACTGAGCTTAGGGACCCACTCACAATATACATATAATAGAAACGTCATAGTATAAGATTGATTAGTAATTACTATGGATAATTACAACATGGCAGCACAGAAACCAGTGCAACTAGCACAAGAATTTAATAATCAGCCTTGTAGCATCAGCAGGGCCGGATTTACATAGTTGGCGCCCCTAGGCCGACTGCCGTTCGCCACCCCTGTCCCCTTCTCTTTATTTGTGCAAATTTTCATTATCTTGACTTTGGGAAATTTTGTTTGTAAAAATGATTGTATCTCCAGCACATCCCCAGTGTTTTTGAACCAATGTGGGTGGGGTTGGGCAGCATGCCGCCCCCCTAAAATCCTGCCGCCCTAGGCCCGGGCCTAGGTGGCCTTTCCACAAATCCGGGCCCGAGCATCAGCTTATATTACAGGCCAACCTCATTTTCTGCTTGTAAATTTGCAACGACCCCTAAGCTTAGCTTCTCAACAGCTGCTCAGAGCCCACTGAGCATGTGTGTTGCAGGAACTTTCCAAGATGGTTCTCCGTTAAGGCTAGGGCCAAAATCAGCTTGCTGAAATCAACAGGCCCAGTGTTCTCCCCAGGACATTTATGGCAGGTGCATCAGCTGGCACTCCCCCCCCCCCACCCCACACACACACGTAGAGTTGCCACCCGGCGGGTAAAACACCTGCCAAGGCCGGGGGCCGGTATTACAAATTTACCGGCACACCGTGTAGCTCCGCCCCTTTTTGTGACGCAGACCGCCCCCTTTTGGTGCCCGCCCCCCACTGGCCGGTATTATTTTTAAGTAAAGGTGGCAACCCTACACATACGGCGCTAACTTACCGGAAAGCTGAAGATGGCTCTGTAGTTTATATGAACTATAGTAGTGTTTCTGAAGCAAACACATCACTTTTACCAGTGCAGGGGAACAGTATATGATATTTTCATTACTGTAAAACACTTTAATTTTTTGTTTTTTTTTTGGTCATTGTTTCAACTTGTTTATAAGAACGATCGTGCTGTTTCAAAAGCAAAACACACAACTTTTACCGGTACAGAACAACAGTATATAATATTTTAATAACTGGGATACACTTTCATTTGGTAATGACACTGTTCCTTTAACCAATTACAAATGTGCCAATATTTCTAAATTTTAAAACATAACCCTGTCAACATTTCCATAACATCTGAACTGGTATGTGGGCACATTTAATAATAAATACTCCCAAACGCTGTAGTTCTTTCTCACAGAGCCAGTGGTCAGATGTAGATGTTCATTATTGCCTTCAACATAAAAGAAATTGTATCTGCATCGGCCATGCATCTACTTACCAATATGAGGGAGCTGCTGCAGCCACTAACGAATGTGTGAAACTGCTTGCGGGGTTAAAAGAACAAATTTACTAAGATTATTATAGAATAAGATGTGCTTTTATCCTACAATGATCGTGAAAATTTCCTACCTAAACATCCTAATGGTTCTCTTGGATTATGAGCGAAACAGTAAAATGCCCTTGCGTTCTGGTTGTGCTCCGGAGAAGGAGGAAGCTAGAGTAAAGGGGGAGCCTATTTTCAGCTCCGCTTTGTTAATGTCTCTTCCTTTTGTCTTTGTACCTCCCTCCTGTTTCTCCTCAACACAGACATCTGACAGACCTGAGCACCAGCTCCAGGGGCTTCAAATTGCCTCATACTATGTGACAGATTTATCAAACTGTGAGATTAGAACCCACCACATAAAAACTCTGTTCATTCCTATGGGATTTTTAAAACCATATTTATGAAATAGTGAACGGATTGATAAATACGATTCTTAAAATCCCATCAATGAACAGAAAGTGAGTGGGGTCATTTATCAACACTGGGCAAATTTGCCCATGGGCAGTAACCCATGGCAACCAATCAAATTGCTGCACTCATTGTTCTACTTACAGCTGGCTTCAAAAAGCTAATCACCGATTGGTTGCTATAGGTAGAACTGCCCATGGGCAAATGTGCCCAGTGTTGATAAATGAGCCCCAATGAGCTTTTCTGTGGTGTCTCACATCTTAATAAATCTGCCCCTAAATGTATACTGGTGTATATTTTATTGAAGTCTCAATTAAAGGGTTGGTTCACTTTTAATCGATACAAAACTCACGTGCACACTCAGGCCCTTTCTGGACGGTCACGCTAGGTGCACAGCTCTTCAGGGAGACGGCACTCCCAAAATATACTTGAAGAAAGTAAAGCAGGCTGGCACACAAAGCTATTCAAACCGGGGTGCAACCCCTGGTACGTTTATTGCGTCACAACGTTTCGGGGGCGTGGCCCCTTCGTCAGGTGATCACCTGACGAAGGGGCCACGCCCCCGAAACGTTGTGACGCAATAAACGTACCAGGGGTTGCACCCCGGTTTGAATAGCTTTGTGTGCCAGCCTGCTTTACTTTCTTGGTTCACTTTTAAGGCATTTTTTAGTATGTTATAGAATGGCCAATAATAAGCAACTTTTCAATTGGTTTTCATTATTTATTGTTTTAAAGTTATGTGCCTTTTTCTTCTGACTCTTTGCAGCTTTCAAATGTGTGCCGCAGACTCCCTTCTAAAAAGCAAATGCTACAAATGTATTGCTATTGCTAATAGATATTCCTGATCTTTCTATTCACTCCTCTCTATTTATATTCCAGTCTCTGATTCAAATCAGTGCAAGGTCGCTAGCGGAATTTGTACCCTAGCAACCAGATTGCTTGAAATGCAAATTGAAGAGCTACTGAATAAAAAGCTAAATAATTTACAGAATGGCCAGTTCTAAGCAACTTTTCAATTAGTAGTCATTATTTAGTTATTATAGTTTTTAAATTATTTGCTTTCTTCTGACTCTTTCCAGCTTCCAAATGAGGGTCACTGATCCCCTCTAAAAACAAATGCTCTGTAAGGCTACAAAATGTATTGTTACTGCTACTTTGTATTACTCATTTTTCTATTCAGACCTCTCCTATTCATATTCCAGTCTTTTATTCAAATAAGTGCATGGTTGATATGGTACTTTAGACCCTAGCAACCAGATTGCTAAAATTGCAAACCGATGAGTTGCTGAATAAAAACTCAAAAAACACAAATAATAAAAAATAAAAACAAAATGCAAATTGTCTCAGAATATAACTCTCTACACCCTACTCAAAGTTAATCTAAAGATGCACAACCCCTTTAATTATGGGTGGATTTCTGGAAGTGTCCTTAGGTTCTGTGTGAGATAACTACAGTTGTAGCTGTACAGGTATGGGACCTGTTATCCAGAATGCTCAGGATGTTTCCGTAATTTGGATCTTCATACCTCAAGTCTACTAGAAAATCAAGTAAACATTAATTAAACCTAATAACCAGGTTTGGCAATGCTGGCTGGACTCTATAGACCTGGAGGACATCCCACATTAAGACCAATATTTTACTGTTATTACTACTGGAACAGTGCATACCCACCAGTTTTTTTTTTTTCTTCATGTATTAAAGCAATAAACAAAAATATAAAAAAAAATATATATATATATATATATATATATATATATATATATATATATATATATATATATATATATATATATATAAATATATATATAATATAAAAAAAACAATGCTTCCAATGAGGATTAATTATATCTTAGATGGGATCACGTACAAAGTACTGTTTGATCATTACATAGAAAAGGGAAATCATTTTTAAAAATTTAAATTATTTGATCAATATGGAGTCTATGAGAAATGGCCTTTTCGTAATTGGGAGCTTTCTGGATAATGGATCCAATACCTGTACTGTACTAAGGCAGATATTCAAAAGAGCCGGTAGAGGAAAAATATGATCAGCTAACCTGTGATCTTACATGTAATGATCCATACATACAACTAGGGATGCACCGAATCCAGGATTCGGTTCGGGATTCGGCCAGGATTCGGCCGTTTTTCAGCAGGATTCGGATTCGGCCGAATCCTTCTGCCCGGCTGAACCGAATCCGAATCCTAATTTGCATATACAAATTAGGGGCGGGGAGGGAAATCGCGTGACTTTTTGTCACAAAACAAGGAAGTAAATTTTTTCCCCTTTCAACCCCTAATTTGCATATGCAAATTAGGGTTCGGATTCGGTTCGGTATTCGGCCGAATCTTTCACGAAGGATTCGGGGGTTCGGCCGAATCCAAAATAGTGGATTCGGTGCATCACTACATACAACTTTCAGCTTGTGGCTAATATCTTAGTACCATTCGTTTGGCTCAAGTATTGGACATGAAAAATATTATTTAATTCATACAAAGGGAATATAAAACACTTGTGCAGGTATTTATTTGGTGAAACAACGAAAGGCAATACAGAAGAGACTTGGACGAAAACACAACATATAAAAAGGTACAAGTACGTTATTTATTATATTGATAGCATTACCTACTTTCAACATCCACATCAACTCTTCCAACACTTCGGTATGGCTGACCTAAATAAATAGATAAATAATAATTAGATAAACAGTTATCACTATTAAATTATTACTCTCTTTGATCAAACAGCATTTCCCCTCAACATAATGAGAGGGCTTTTCAAATAAAGAATCTATCTATCCATCTATCTATATATATCTATATATATCTACCTATATCTATATATATATCTATATATATCTATATATATCTATATATATCTCTATCTATCTATCTATCTATATATATATATATTCGGAATAATCATTGGACGATGCCTAACATTACTCGAACCTCTAATGATTTTAAAGGGGAACTATTGCAAAAATTAAAATGTAATATTAGCTTCACACTGAAATAAGTTTTCTAAATACAGTCAATTCAACATTCTGTACTGTTTCTGAAATAATCAAGTTTTTCTTCACTGTTCCTCTCTCAGCATCTGTTTCTCTTCATTTTGTCTCATGCAGGAGTTGGGTGTCAGATATTAATTGACAGTTAGATCCAATATATCTTTTAGGGGGCTCCTTTTGCCTAGAAGATGTATTAGAGCTCACTCTATTAAAATCACCAGACATCATGTCTCTCTACATGCAGAATTTGTGTAAAAGGCAGTTATTTTGTTAGATTTTGTTTGTACTGGAATCAGTTATTTGAGTGAGATCCAATACATCTGCTAGGTAAGGAAGCCTCCCCCCCCCACATAAGATATTGGATCTAACCGTCAATAATTATCCGACACTCAACTCCTGCAAGAAGACAGAATGAAGAGAAACAGATGCTCAGAGAGGAACAGTGAACATCAACTTGATTATTGCAGAAACAATGCAGAATATTTAATTGATCGTATTTAGAATGTTTCTTATGTCAGTATGATGAAGCTTATATTACATTTTCATTTTCCCAGTAGTTCCCCTTTAACTTTAGTTTTTCCACTATATAAATACAAATACTGTGGATTTCAAAAAGGCATATTTTTTTGTGGTAGCCAGTACATAATACTTTAGTGCCTTAAGGCCTATGCTATGATGAGGGTAAAGCCATTTTGTACTAACTCAGGTGCACACATGTAAATTCAAAAATCAAGTATCATAAGGGGAACCTAAATAGAAGTCTTTTTTTTCAATATAAAGTGTAAAACCGAGAATGAAAGAAGAATGCTGCTTAACCACAGGAACTTCCCCTACCAACACTTGGAAGAATTTCGAGAAACCAACACGCAGGTGCAGCATGAAACAAAAACGGGGTCTGCAAATGCAGTTTGTTTGCACCTGTGTCACATAATGAACGTCTTACCCTAGCCAGTGGATGCCAAAATAAAACACAGCAAAATAGGTAACTGTCATGGTTTCCATTTGTCATATACAGTCACAATATTTACCCAGAGAACAGCCCACGCACAATTGCAATCAGTAGAGCAGCAGTGTGTGGGGATTGCACAAGGCATGTTTTCTCAATAAGGAAACCAAGCTGTGTCCCTAGAAGCATATTTATTTTGTCATGCTTTGCTCTAACCCACCCAACCTCTTGCCCAGTTACATGGCTTCATGGACCAAAGTATCTTCATTTTCACACACTCCATCCCACAGAGAGGCCCTATTAGGACCATAAAACTTCACCTATTCTTAAAATGAACTCATCCATTGTCAGAAGATGCTGACATCCGACATCTTTAAAACTAAGTTTGGGTCTGTATTGGGTTGCACAGGTAATGTTAATTATTATTCACTTGAAATGATCCCTGATAAATACACATTTTATTATAGGTGTGGGATCCGTTATCCAGAAAACCTGCTATCCAGAAAGCTCTGAATTACAGAAAGGCCATCTTACATAGGCTCGATTTCAGCCAAATAGTAAGAATTTTTTTAAAATGATTTCCTTTTACTCGAA